>WBNM01033189.1:0-22677 GCA_013399055.1 Ramphastos sulfuratus | reverse complement strand
AAAAAAAAAAAAAGATTCCACATAGAATAAAGGACAAGGATGGGCAAAAGTAGCAAAGCAGGAGGAGGAAGAAAAATACTCAAGAGCTATTAAACACGGTCCTCAGAAATGGGCATTCTGATTTCAGATTATCCTTTATCTCCTTCTGATGAAAGCTCAAATAAGTGATTACAGAACAAGCATTGGGAAAATAAGCAGAATAGAGGCAGTACTCTTGACTGGCAATTAATTCAACAAGTAGGGAATAGAGCTCTTTGGATGCCATACTGGGAGTATTTCTTGGTGCCATCACTAATGATATGAAAGAAATGATTAAGACAATTGCAGGGGAGGGAAGACAAGTTAGAGAATATCCTATTATCCACATTAGAACAAACCAGGTGCAAACTACAAGCCAAAGACTTGTTTACAGATCCAGAAAAAGCTTGAAGTGGTTGCAAAACAGAGGATCCACTTGGGAAGAAAAAAATTCCAACACATTAAGGGGAAGAAATAACGAGAACAAAAAATAATTGAGGTTCCTAAGGAAGCAAATGCTGTCTGTGGTGCCACAGAAGTCAATTACACAGTTTTCAGCCTCAGTGATGGAGCAATCTCCTGGGGTATAAAGGCAAAAATAATAATAATAAAAACGAATCTCATGGGGCATAGGTAGGCAAGAGCAGAGATACTGTTTTTGTTCCTCCTCACTTTGTGGCACCCTTGCCCACGTTGAAAAAAAAACCAAACAAAAACCAATAAGAAAGAACAATTAAAAGGGTTCTCAGGAGTCAACAGCAGCCTACAAAACAGCTCCTGGTGAGAACCAGGCTAAAGTCATCAATATCTTTTTGTGCCACCACGCTAGAGAAACGGCAAAAATGCAGGAGGAGAGCAGCGGAAAATGGCTTCACCCACAGAAACAGCGAAGGGCAGGAGCTTCTCTGGACTGTTTTAGTGGAGTGTGCACATCCATGTCACACCATCACTTCTTACTTAAAAACAGCTGCAGCAGGCTCCTGCTGTGGCTGCTGCCGTTAGCTGAAGCTCTGCTCTTCCTGTCTTGATACAAGCCATCAAGTCGCATTTCCTGCTCGCATTAAAGCAGCAGCCCCTAGGGACTATGCAGTTGCCCGATTTATATTAGAGAGCATCTGAAGCAAGCACCAGTATATTTTTATTACAACTGTTTGATTTGGGTTTATTTATTCAGTTTTATAAATACCTGAATTCTACTACAAGTTCCCCCGCCCCAGCTGCTCACTTTGCAGGTATTTGGCACTTTGAAACAATTAAAAGAAAACATTTCAAGCACAGAAGCTAGAGGCAGGAAAAATGTATGGGTAAGCTTACTGCCATCAAATCAAACAAACACAAAACTGAGCTGAAAAACAGAAAGCTTCAAGGCTATCAGTTACTGCATTGCTAGTAGCTGGATGGTATGGATAGCAGATGAATGCTACAAAGGGCATTTACAAAATAACAAATACTGCAGGTTCTGGTACAAAAGTATTTTGAATCAGAGCAAAAAGAGGAGAGCAGCAGGGAAGTTGTCCTGGCTAAGTGCTCCAAGCCCCTAGTGAGAGGCAAGGATGACTATGGGGTCCATCCTTAAAGATGCTAGAAGTCGAAAACACAGAACTGCCATCGTTTAAATCTGTATTTCTACAGTGCTTAACGTGGCAAGAATCAGGTCAGTGAAATTTGTTCCTAACAGCTACGATAGCTTATAAATATATAAGCTTATATATAAATACATATAAATTTTATGTATTTATATATTTAAATATGTAGCTTATAAATAAATGTGTGGAGAAGATCATGTGGCATCCCATTAAGCAGGCTGTAGTTAATCACCGATATCCATAACAGTTACCAAACATTCAACACTACTTAACCATCAGGTAGGGTTAAAAACAGTCTCTCTCATACAGGATCCTTTTTTTACAGAAGTCTGTCATAAAGAATATAAAAACCAAGGCAAAGCTGCCCTACTTCAAAACCAAGAATCACAGAACCTTACAACTCCTCTCCTTTTTTTTTTTTTTTTTTCCCCTCTCCCAAAGAATAAAAGGCAAATCAACCTAGAGGATGTTAAATTGTGCATTAGAAGGGCTCTCAGCTAGGTTCCACTTCCAAAATCACTTGAGAGCACATTATAATTAGCAAAGGTATGTGACAGTTTTATATGCCTCTACGAAGCGTGATTAAAGCCAGGCAACCCAGCCCTGCCCCGAGTTCTGCATGCCGTCAAAACAGATGTGACCAGAACTATAAGCTGCTTCCAGGCAGACTGTGAGAAAGCATAGGCAGATAACATTTTGGCCATCAAAGAAGTAAGACACAATACAAAAGTAATTTAACCTCAGAAAGCCCTTGCAGAGGTAGATAAGCTATGTTTCATACGAGGTTATATGAAGCGTCTTGCACTTGAGCCGCAGTGCTCCAGCCCAAGAGCACAGAGGAGAACAAGCTTCTGACTTCTCCTCTGAGGTGGAACAGAAAGCAAAGTTTACAGCCTAAAGATTAGCAGCTCACAGCCTCAGCACAGGGATGTGGAGCAGAAATGACTGGAGAAACTGCTGTTGTAATGCTGCTGTGGTGATCTGTGAAACTGCTGGTTTTCTCCATGCAAGACAGGTACCTACTACCTGTCCACAACAGAAAACTGCAGAGTAAAAACTCCAATTCATGCTGCAAACAAATTCTTCCTCTTACACCTGCATGTCTTTGTCCATTGGAAATTCAAAAAAGATCAGTCAGAGGCTCAACTCCTTACCACTAAGAGGGGACAAACTAGGTGGAATGGGGAAGCTGTGCATCAGTCAAGGCCTATGCCTCCCAAACCTGGCTTATAGGGAGCAAACAGTGTTGTAAATAAATGGGTAAGGAACAAGGAGAATTTTAAGCTTTAATTTTGGATTAATTTTAAGCATTAATTTTGCATAAATATTCTATAGCTAGTTTGTAAGCATGAAACAAAGTGAGGCAAATTTGCTTCTGAGAGGTACATTTTTGCTCTCCTTTATCCACAGATTTCCATATTGAGACTACATCTTAGTCCTCCTTCCTTTGTGACATGCCTCTGCATCTGATACCTCTCCCTGTTTCCAGATATCCTTCCCCATTGCTTTCTCTGCAGTGCTTCAGGGCCCACCTCTCTAACATCCCAGTGGGTACAGGCGGTTTTCCCAAAGTCACTCCTTCAGCCATTTCCACCCTGCTGCTCCAGTTGTCCTCTTTTCTCTGTCTCTTCCCCTACCTACTTATTTTCATGCCTACAAGGTAGTCCCCTTCTACAAGAGGTGCTGTAGAAAGGGTGCAGCTGATTTCTCCTCCAGGCACCTCGTGCATTCCTCAGCACAACCATTCCAGTGAGGTGTAACATCTCACAATTCATGACGTAGAACTTCCATATCCTGTGGCACCTCTTATACATGGACAGAAGCAGCAACAGCCGAGTGGGTAACTATCTGTGCCACACTTGCACCCTGACTAGGCTGTACAGAACCATGGTTGGGTTACCAGCTCCTTCTGTGATACTGTTACCTCCTTGCAGCTTTTGCATCTTGGAGTTAACCAAAGCTGCGCTTACAAAGGCACAAGTTGGGACTGAATAGCTATGTATAGCTGAGCTGCCAGGTGCATCATGTGTTTGTGCAGGAGTGTGTGCTCAAGTGCACGTGTGTAGCCCTTCCCAGACAGACAGACAACTTGCCAATGCCCAGCAACTTGCCCTGAAGTTTGTTAGTTAAAACAGCTGAGAAATGGGAGGCGAGTAGGCAGTGCAATTAAGTGGACACTCTTAGGCTTAGAGACCTTAGGAGAGCCTCACAACGTGGAATTTATGATTTTTTTCAAAGACAAACCTTGCACTGCTCTGTGGCTATTGTGATGAAGGAGGTTTACATGACTGCAGTCCCTTTGCAGTGAAGCTTCACATCGGTTTCATTCAGGGACAGTAAATGCAGTGCAGCTGCCTGCTTCAGGTCCCGATACCCACTCATGTTGAACACCAACAAAGCCATATATGACAACTTACTTCATTGCCAGATACATATATATATATATATAAAAGAAAATAAATTACATAAATTTTTTGCACATAATAAGTTAATTAGAAATAGAGCTTTCAGTGCAAGGACCTGTGGTTATGCCTCTGTACCAGCCCAAGTCTCTGCACCACAGGGGAATCGTAGAGAGCAGGATTGCTTAACACCTCTTCTAAGCATCTGCAAGTGTTGCCAAGCTGTCTTCATCTCCACAATTATGCTTTGCAATTAACTCGACTCACAGAAGAACAAATAAAATACACTGCGCTAAGCCTTCGTTATCACTGGCAGCACATGGCATTGTGTGAGTGCCTGTCCTTTAAGGAATGATGTTCTACACATGTCTGTTTGGGGGGCCACTTTAGTGAACATTAACCAAGAGCTTCTGGACGTTAAAGCATCAAGAAAATGTGTCAAATAATTTTCCAGTGTCCTGCAACTGAGCTGCTTCCAATAGTCCTCATTTCTAAGAAAACAATTCCAAGTGTCTGTTGGTAAAGCAATGGGACCTTCTAAGGAAGTAAGGTGGCTGCAGAGCAGCAGGTTTTATTCTGTACAATACACATAAAATGCTGAAAACATGTGTGATGATTTACCTAGTGTGGTATCACTGATTTGACCAAAGAGGGTGCAAAGCCTAACAACAGATGTGAGCATTCACTGTATGCTGCATTGCTACAGCCAAGTGTCAAACACATTTGCATGGGATCTGAACAAAGAGGTTTGCTGTAAAATAAAATTTTAAACCCCTTACAACTCAAGCAAAGAAGAGGTGGAATTCCCTTCCACTTGGTGAAGCATCTGGCCTGATTGCTGGTGGCTGCTGATGGCTGCCATGTCATCACTCTAAAGCCGTGAACCATCCTTGCAACCGTGTTAATTAGCTCCCTTTGCAAAGTGCTTGAGCTGTAGAGCAAGGTTACTCACGTGATGTCTCTGCGCTGGTAGCAACCTTGAAGAAGGCAGGCGATCAGGTCACTGATAAACTCCACATCATCCCCGTGAAGAGCAGCTTCCAGTTCCTAATGAGCAGAAAGGAGAGAAGGAAGAAAAAAAAAAAAAATCCAACCATCAAACTAATTCCTGGGAATCGACTGCTAGCTGGCCAGAGCCAAAGAGCCCCACGCAGCCCGGAGCATGTGCGCAGCAGCAGAGCGGTGCTAGGCAAAGCCAACCTTGCCCATCCTCACAAATACTGCTGTTACTACTACCTCCTCACTGCAAGAGTTTATGGGGAAACCTTGAAAGGCTTTTACTGAATGTCACTCTCCAGCCAGAAGACTAATGCTTTTGTCTGGAAACTGGGAAGATAGGGTTCAGTGAGGGTGAGAGATACTGCAGCTTAATAAGAGAACCATGATTTCTCCCATGTTCAGCTGATGGGCAGGAATCAACAGCTTCATTCTCCTGCTTTGCTTTCCATTCACCGGCTCATTTAAGAGATGTGCTCTGAAACTGTGACCCTAAAAGCCACTTACACAGAAGAGTAGCAGTTTCAGATGGATAGCCAGAAATGGCTGAAAGCTAGCAAGTAAATGCCTCAAATAGAAGCAGGCATTTTTATTAGTGAGGTTATTTCTCTTTGGGTTGGTTGTTTGCTTGTTTGTCTGTTTGTTTGTTTTTCCTAAAGTAAGACATAAAGAAATGAGCCAATCTCTTTTTGGTGGTGCACAGTAATAAGACAAGGAACAATGGATGCAAACTGGAACAGAGAAGGTATCACCTCAACACAAGGAGAAACTTCTTTACAGTGATGGTGACAGAGCCCTGGAGCAAGCTGCCCAGAGAGGTTGTGGAGCCTCCTTCTCTGAAGACTTTCAAACCCACCTGGATGCGTTCCTGTGAGGACTGCCCTCAGTGATTCTGCTCTGGCAGGGGGGGTTGGACTGGATGATCTCTGGAGGTCCCTTCCAACCTCTAACTTTCTGTGAGTCTGCAAAAGGATGTCAGACTTCATGACCCAAAACCTCAACCCTTTGTGAAGGGAAGAGCATCGCTTCTTACTGCAGCATGCGAAAGCTGTGATGTAAAAACTGATCCACATGGTCGCTAGGAATTTTGTTGTAAGAAATAGCTGTTTTTCAGCTGGCAACTCCAGGATGCATTTTCACAAGTACTACTGTTAATCCCAGTTTTATTTATATGCCAGAAAATAATTCACTGAGAAAAATCCACTTTGTGTAAGACTTATCAGTAGTATACAGCACTTAACGAGCTTTAATGTGGATAAACAAGGTAGGCATAACAAGCTATTCTTTTTGGGTTTCAGAGTAAATAAGGGATGGCATACAAATTCCTACTTGAATGTTCCTCAGCAGACTGTTACACAAATGGCTACGCTAATGGTTACAGAATAAAGGTTAATGGCCAGAGAATAAAGGATAAATGCTTTGGCACTTAGCCAATAAAGAAGAGAAAGTGCTCTTTTATTAGACCGCAGTAACCGCTGTAATAAAATTATTGATAACAGATTGCAGATTAAATGCCACTTGTAGTTTTTTTTATTGGGAATGTATTAAGGGCATATTTTCATTATCAACACCGCTCTTATTTACCTCTTGCGCAACACGCGAAGTGCTTCACGAGGGGATGCCTGACGCCTGCCCTCTGAAGAGTGTATTCAACGTATCTGTTAAACTATGAAACTCAAGAGGAGGGCAGTGGGCAGCCAGAGCCTGACATAGCATCCCTGTCACAGCGCTAGAAGTCACAAGAGTCTCTGTTCTGGCCTCCAGATGACTACTCTGTTAACGACAAGTTCATACAAACTCTGCAGTTGCCACTTGCCATGAGTGAAGTTGCTGTTGTATAAACGGTGATCATGCTGCATAAATAGCAATTACTGAGTGAATTCACCTGATAAGTGGTTGGTATTTTTGAGGTGTTGACTTCTTTTATTTGTAAATTACTTTCGTGGACATCTGCCTTCTAACAAAATATAGATCCCCAAGATACATGGTCTGCTAAAACACCCCAGGTGTGTTATTACAATAGACTTGCAGCCTGTGAAAAATTACATGTTAGGACCTGAAATAAAGGAGAAGGGGGAGAAGTAAGTCTCCAGGCTGTTTCCTGCCCTTCAGCCTCTCCATCATCCACCTGCCTCTGCTAGGATGACAGCCTTTTGTACGAAGGAATACTTCAATTGCTTCCCGAGAGCCTTTTCAGACTGCTGTTGGACTCACCCTCCTGAAGCAGTGCCCACAAACAGCTCATCCAGCCGCTATCTGCAGACATTGTTTTCCAGGTGACCTTTATATTTCTGGAGCCAGTGGGCCACCCTGGTTGTTGCTGTGGAACATTCCTCAGGCACTGGGCAAGGTGCTGTCTCCTAGGCAGGGACTCAGCAGTCTTCTCCAAAACACCTGGCTGAGTAGTTCCCCCCACTCTCTCCCATACAGCTGCTCCTCTCCTTGCCTTCAGAGCAGGTATAGCACCTCTCTGGGGACATGACCCAGCTGCAGACAGATCTCACTGCCACTGGCTAACAGGGGCACTGGACATGCAGACTGATGCCAGGCAGAGCTCAGAGACCCAGTGCCATGCTGAGTTAAGGGGCTCTGGCACAAGTCAGACACACAACATAAGGCTAACAAAGGTCCAGCAGCAGCAGCAGGTGTGAGGCACCTTTGCAGAAAGGCATTTGCACTGCATTCCAGGAAGCAATGGGTGCTGTCTGTAGTCTGCTCTGGTCCTCTAGTCCCTACCAAGAGTTGCACCCAGTGCCAGTGACTTATGGTAAAGGCACAGCCCAAATAAATACCATGTTTACTTGTCTTGGGAAAAAAAGTACTGACATTGTCCTGTAAAGGTTTTGTCTGTGTTTTTGTGTCACTGCTTGCAGCAGAGCAAGAGCAGCATGGGGCTCTCTAATTTCTGATGGTTGGGTCTACTGGCACTGTTTAACTGAATGTCACCATTTTCTGTCCCTCTGGATTCTCCAGCTTTCTGGCCACAAACTCATAAATTCTGGACTTGTCCCACGTGCCCAAGGTGCTGTGGGAATGCCACAGACCATGAGGATGTGATCAAACCTTAACATCTCAGAATCACAAATGNCTCTGAGCATCTTCATGGCCCTCCTCAGGTTTTTCACCTTCAAGCCTACGTTTTGCAGTAAGAGGAATAAGCACTCTTTTTCCAGCCTTCCCCTCCAACAAGGGATGGCCAGCAAAGCAGATGCTGCTCAAAGCAGTGCATTTGAGCAGAAGTGGCTGAAGTGATGCCAGGGATTCCCAGGAGAAAGAGGCCACCAAACCCACCCTGGTCCTCAGGGCAAACCAGGTCCCCAGGCACCCATCCCCATGCTCCTCTGGTCCCTGGCCAGAGCCAGGGGCTGGGCTTCCTCCCCACCATCCCCCCCACGCCTCCAACCCTTTTGTTTTTCCCCTTTTCTCTTTGAGCACTGAGCTGTGAGCACAGAAATCTGAACCTTGCCAAAATGCTTTGGGGACGGCACAGAAAGGAAACAGAAGAGGCAGCAAATCAGCAGAGGAAGCGGCTGGACACATCTCCTCCTCCTCCTCTAGCTGGAGAGAGCAACAGACAGGAGCAAAGCAGGATTCTCCCCCTCTCCAGCTGGCGTCACACCTCATTAGGGAAAAGCCTGTTTAACGTCTTTCCCTCCCCCCAGCCCCAGATTAAATCCCCCCTGAGTCAGGCAAGGGCTGTCGGGAAGAGGCAGCCGCTGGAGCAAGGGTGACCACCTTGTCCCGAAGGAGCACTGGTCCAAAGCAGGGTTAGCTGGAGAGGGCGAGAGGGCACCAATCCATTCCTCCTGGTTGCCTGGGAAAACAGCTGGCAGGGGTAGCTGGGAGTAAAGGGCCACCTGTGTTGTGCCAGGCACTCAGGCTGGTATGGCTTAACCTTACTTGCATGGCTAACCCTGCTTGTGTGCTGCTGGCCGAGGGTTGAGTCCAAAACAAATACTGCTGCCCCAGAGTCTGTGTGAGCAGGTACTAAACTTCAGTATCACCTGGGGCTTGTTGCAATTAGTACTTTAGTCTGCTCTTGACAGTACCCGAGTGCTGTGGCCTCTGGACACATGGTGACCCAAGCCCCATGCTGCCCAAAGTACGCTCCTCGATATCTCCCCAGATTTTTAAAAGGAAAGAAGACTTTCCAGGTAAAAGAAAACAAGTCCACAACTGTGACTGCAGTGACACCACTGCCACCCACACCAGTGTAGAGCGATGGTCGGGTTGACGAACTACAGAACGCAGCCAGTCAGATTCCAACTCTTAGCCTGGAGGGTGACATCACAAAGTTTGGGGCTTCACTTCACTAAAACTACTCCAAAGCCACAGGGATGCCCAGCATGTGCAAGAGTCCAGCATGAGCAAGCTGAGTGCTGAGGTACAGGACTACAGTTTAAAGGCTTCCTTTGTGCTGGAGCTGAATCATCTATAACCAAATGTGATGGACATAACCAGTTTAAGCACAGCTAAGCCTTGTCCAAGTCATCCATCAGTTTAAAACCTCCAATCCCTTCAACTCTATTTCCATACCACTGCTGTTCTCAACAGGCTTTTGTGGAAGCTTTAGGAGATCACTGAAAGCTACCAGTGGGCTATGCCCAGGCAGCCCCAACTAATTTCAGCGCCGTCACCGAATAAAGTCAAGATGTTCTTTTCCCCTCAGAGACAATGAATGACAACGAGGAACTGGACAAGAGTCTGGCAAATTCATGCAAAAGAGTAGTTACTGGGACTGGGCAGGAAGATGGGAAGTTAAGTACAAGGCTGAAATGTTTCCAATGCCATTTATGCCTGTATTGTATGAAACCATTATACATGCTTCTCAGCTCTGGCTAGGAGCTCCTGCTCTCTTTTCCACCAAAAAGCCAGCTGTCCAGGAGGAGGAGGGACTTGAGGTGGGACCACTGGTCCTCCCAACACGTCCCAGAGAGGAAAGTGCAGCACCCTCCTTTCTGCCACAGAGCATACCCAAACAACTCACCCAAGGCAGCAGTGAACAGCAGGGTATGATCCTGGAGCTAAGGTGCCAGGATTCAGCTACACTCGGAGCTCGCTGCTCTGCCAACACCTAAAACTCAGATTGCTGCTCTGTGAGTGTATTCAGCCCCTAGGACATACTCAGCATGCCTCAAAAAGCCATGCCCCCATCCAGCAGTCAGAACACTTTCTGCAGCCCAGTGCCATGCTGCTTGTGACTGCTGTCATCATATGGAAATAGTTTTCAAACAAGCCAGCAAGGCATTGCAGGGTGCTCCTAGGGACACAATACCCTAGAAACACAAAGAGCAGTGGGTTTAGATGGCTGCCATAAATTCAGAAAGTAGTTTACAGCTCCTTGTGCTGATGGAATCTCCCAGGCAGTTATTTTAAGTGGCTAGTTGGAGACACCACCCCATTAGCCAAGTCTGCACCTGGATGTGCCCCTCCCAGCTTCCCCACAGTCCTGCAGGAGCCTGCATGCTGCTTTCTTTCTATATGGTGCTCCAGGATTTTACTGCTTCCTGAGCCAAATGGGCCCCGAACTTCTCCACTCTTCCTTTCCACTGCAGGGAAGTAGGTGCTGAACACCCTCCCTGTGTTCCTGGCAGGGGGCACCAAGTCAGCAGCTCTTCTCAAGGAACCATCATCATCTCACCTCCCCCACTAGGGACCGTGAGCTAGGTGAGAGCCAAGTTGGCCTTCTATAGTAGCTTTGGGTGTCTGAGGGGAACAGGTTTAGTGACACTTGGCACTGTGGTAGTCCCAGCTCTTCTCTGAGCTGCCAGACTGGTGTGGTGAGGGGAAGGAATGAAAAATAAACACCTGATGGAGGAGAAATGCCACCCTGCCAGAAGGGGACTATCATTTGGGGAAGAATAAAAAGCAAAAGCAGCAACAGTGTTGCCTTTTCCCATTTCTTCAGGTCCCCTCTTAATGCCTCTTAGTGCCTTCTGAGATCTCTGCCTCCCTCGACTTGCTGTAAGCAGACTTTGAGGACTATTTCAAGCATGCTGTAAATAGGGGCATAACTGCGTTACTGCGGGGCTAAGGAGAGGTGTGAGCTGACAGCTTTGTACGAGTGAGATGGTTCTAAAGAGAAAGCCAGGGTGAATCTGTTGTGTTGCCTCCACACCACGGCTGGCTGAAAGGAACAGGTCCCACGTGTCTCTGGCGGTGCCAGCAGTGTGATGGGGAACTTCAACCATCCTCCCTGCCAGCAGCTCCTTTCAGCCACAAAAGAGGATGCACAGACAGTGAATTCCGCTCAGTTCAGCCCAAATAGGTTTGAAAATACAAACTCTTTCCAATTCCAATGGGCATTTTTGGTCAGGCCAGAATTTTCCAGGCTTGGTTTATAGGCATGTTCTGGTTTTGTTCCACTTTAGCCACCCTGTCAGAACACTTACAAATCTGAGACCATCGTGCTATCTACCTACTACCTAGGCCTCTCGCTAGGCAGTTGTGGCTTCTTGTTCTCCATCCCCGTTAACCTGCTGCCTGATCTCTCCTTTGGGACTGGGGCCCTCCCCTGTTCACACAGCATGCCACTACTTGCTCTCCGACTGGAATTTTTCACTGCTGTGCAATACAAACAAATACGAGCAGCTCACACTGGGTGGCTAAACTGTACTGAAAAGAGATTTCAGACTGATCAATCCAGTCTCCCTCATGCCCCATAGCAGTGTACTGATGCTAATAAAGCTTTCCTCTCCTCCTAGCTCATCTTTCCTGCAGTGCAAGCAATTCGAGACAAGAACTACATTCGTTATGACTTTTATGCATTGTCAGCAGTGGAAAGATGTAGAACTGCCACTTGTTCCGTTTCTTTGCCCCTGCAAAGTACCTTTTCAGATGGGCAGGGTACATCTGAAGCTCTGAGTTAACAAGCCATTAGTTTCTGTTTAATAGTTAGACATTAGTACTTTATGCTTCTAGAGTGGCTTTCATCGTAGAGCATCAAAGTGTTTAAAGCACATTCAGTGAAGCCTGGCAGCACCCGTGAAAGAAGGGAAGGCACACACCCACATGCAGAGCAGTCCTGCAGATGGAGAACCTAACACAAACCCCAGCATCCTTACCAGGGGCAAGCTCCCCTCAGCGGCACACTTAAGAGAGAAGCCATCAAGCTTGACACTTGATGCCATTGCAATCATCTTTCTTTTTCACCAGTTTTATTAGCGGCCAAAGCCTTTGGAGATCATGTGTTTTTCCCTCAAAAGGATAATTTCTCCCTTTCAAAATAATCCTCTCTTCCTTCAGAGCAGATAATCTACACCATTTACCCTAAGCCAGTTATGCTGGCTGAGGGGCAAGCATCGCACTGGGCACTGAGCTGGCTTTACACAGGAGACAAAAACTTCAGGCTCAGCAGAACCAGTGGTGGTTCTGCAGCCTGTGGTTTGCAGGCCTCTTGCAGATACAGAAGAGGTCTAAGAGGCCTGCAAAAGGCAATTAAGAAAAGTAAGCTTAACACCACTGTGCTTAAATGTCTGATCGGGGGGTGTGTCTTTACAGGAAAAGTACCGGGGTCGTGCCCTTAACAAAAAAAAAAAAAAAAAAAAAAAAAAAAGGCAAACCAAAACACCTCCACAAAGTAACTGACCACTGTCACCCAAGCCACAGCTTCAGCTCCTCTAGTTTGGAGGTTATTTTCAGCAAGAGTATGAGAGGAAACATAGGCTGCTTGAATTGCATCCTGTTTGCTTCACCCTCAGAATGATATCATTTATTATCACCCAGAAGGGCTCTCTCCTGGTAGCTGTGCTTGCATGGAGGATTCTTGGGTTTTTTTTTTTTGCTGGGAAGACTGAGTGAGGAAAGTGGTGAGCAGGCAGCCAGAGACTGGGACCATTCTGAAGCTAACCCATAACACTGTGTATTGTTAAACTCTCACAGTTCCACGCCACCTGTACCTTGGTGGTAAAACAACACCAAAACAACTCCAAACTCCCTCTTTCCACAAATACAGAACTTAAAATCCTCACTGATGGACAAAGTACTAGGAGCAATTAAAGACTAAAAAATTGTAGCAACTGTTTCACATAGGACCTTGGGTGAGCACAGTCACATTGGTGGGGAGCAGCATCAGCACAGATGTACCTATCCTTAGGTATTTTCTTTCTGGAAACAACATCACAGGGTTAGCTATGGTTCCTCCCTAGACAATCCTGTAGCACGATAAATAAAGAACAGCTGATCCTGCCATGTCACCATCTCCTGTGGTAAGAGGCTTCCTGGGTACCTAGTGGGAGTTCTGCTAAGCTTTTAAGCCCATTGGCAACGTAGGGAACAGTCTGTAGCTCCAAAGCCAAGAGGCTCGAAGTAATAATCCGATTTCAAAGCTCCTCCTCCTCTCCAGCCAAAGGCAGCAAGGGAGGATGAGATCAGACTGTAGATGCTCTTCATTTTAGGGCTGGCCATTGCGCTCATCTGCTCAGCATGAGCACAGGGAAGGGAGAGGATAAGTGCCAAAATCTGGAATGGATTGCTTGGCTAAAGTTTCTGCAAAGATTTCAAGACTCATGGGGAGTCTCTCTCTCTCTTTTTTTTTTTTTTTAAGGGATTTTTCAGTGCTCTTGTTATAGCCAGACTGACCCATCTAAGCCCTGCTCCACTTTCCTAGTTCATACACTGCCCAAAACTTCCGAAGGGTTTAATCCCTGCCACCAGGCACTGCTGACACAACGTGGCATGCAAGCTGTGCAGCTGGTTTGTGCTCTCACCATGGAACTTCTTCTGTGACAGCAATGAGTGGTGCTCTGGCATTTACTTGCCTCCCCCCGGGATGTTATTAGCTGCCAGTTGAAAAATGAGTCATGAAAAAAAACACATCTTCATGGGTATCGAAATAAACAGCCCAGATCATCCCTAAAGGATTCAGGTGATTCCCTTACATCCCTTTCTGCCCTTCAAACAAAACCAACAACTTGGCTTTTGAATGGGGAGGAAGAAAAGTCCCTGCTCACCCTTGCCTGAAAAAGCAAGATGTGAAGGTGAAATACATTGGGATAAAAGGAGGCTGCAAAGCCTTGCTTTCCCCGGTAATCTGATCTCCCCAGCCAGCCATTCCTCTGCCTCCCCTTTGGATGCTGCAGGGAGAGCAGCCCGCAGTGTGCCCAGCACACACAAACCCTGGCTGGCGGCTCCGCGGGGAGATGGGCTGTCAGCACTGAGAACTTCCTCCTAGCTCTGCCTCAGACAAAAGAAAAACTGCCAGGAGCCTGAAGCCGCACACAAGTATCCCATGGGTTTCTATGGCCGAGATGAACGAGGGGTGAATTCCACCTCAGTGCTGTGCTGAAATCCAAGTGCCTGCTTTTTTTCTTTCCCTATTAATTTAGAACGAAGAACCTGCAAAGAGCTGCCTGAAGCTATCAACGCTGCGATGCAGCCAGCCACTCAGATGCGTGACCTGCCTGTTTGCAACAGGCTTAGTCTCAAGCCTAACAATAAGTTTTAACCCATACATGTGTACCACAGCATAACAGTTTGTGGAACCATAACTAACAGACCTGTTTGGTGTTCTTAGATAACTGTCTGCAATACTCTGGATAGCCAAAAGCATCACCTTGCTTTATCTGTCAGACTCTCTGAGCTTATTCCAAGCTTATGTAGTCCAGACATACTTCAGCACAAAAATCCGTGGCTTTTATACATTATTATTTTATTATTAACACAGATGCTACCACCACCCTAATGAGAGCTACATGCACTAAGAGCTATGCTTGTTGGTCATAGGGAATAGTATTTCAAGGCTGTTGGATATCGTAACGTGACTCACGGTTCCTTACACAGCCCTGGCTTCGTAACTCGCGCCACCACGGGATCCAATGTCAAAATAAACACAAGATGTTATCTCTTCTGGCACTTACACTCTGCCTTCAGCTGTGTCCAAAGAAAAAATTTTTTTTAATCTGTATTTTATCAGACACATGGAGAAGCCTCCCCCAAGGTTATAAAGCCTGGTCAGGGCTCAGAGCCTCCACTCCTAGAGACCGCACTATCTAGCATGCCTTCCCTGGCTCTCCTCCACACTGCCTCAGTTGTCCTGCTGAGCACACAGGCCTGCCCTGCTCCACTGAGCCATAATCTTCCATAGGAGGCTAGTAAAAACCCAAACAGGACCCAACAGGGTTGCCTGGTGACTGAGGTGACTGCTTTGGGGGCTGGGAACAGCCATGAGACAGGTTAAGAGTCCCACAGTAATTTCTGTTCCCTTCCTTGCAGCTGGAGAAAGGCACAAGGGCAAAGAGTCTGCTTAGAAACACAAAGCAAAGAGCTGCCAGTGCCAGGGGGGTTAGGCTGAGTAAAGCATAAAATTTCAGGTGCTGCTTCTAGCAACATACTGAGGTTAGCTCAACATTCATGCAAGTGCCATTGGTGCAACTGTCCTGATTTAGGCCTGTCTGCCAAAGCGATCCTGCCACTCATGTCTGGAAGGAGCTCAGCTCATGTGTGTTTGCCAAGGGAAATAATATAGAGCCCTTCATGTGCTTAAAAGACAATTATTCCATGTTTTACTCCACATCTGGCAATGCTGCTCCATAAAAAAGGTGGTGGAGTGCTTGTAGCTCTCCTTCCAGCGTACACGACAAATACATTCTTCAACACATATGCCGTGCAGGAATTTTCCTCTAGCTTAATTTAATGTTGTATTTATAGCCAATAAATCTGCAGACTGCTACAAACATTGGCAATAACAGTTACATCTACCAGAAACAACACATTATCATGGTTAATTATTATTATTATGTTCATAAACATTAGTGCTAACTAGGCTTTTAAAACGCCTATTATAAACAGCCTGGCCAGTTGAAAGAAGGGCAGCAAAACATTGCTCAGACCCAGAGGAAAGCAAACCTACTGCTGTAACAATTATTCTGCAGACATCAGATGGGGAAGGGTTGTCTGTAGAGTAAGTGCAGACCCATGGAGAAGGACCTGGGAGTGCTGGTGGACACCAAGTTCTGCATGGCACAGCAAGGTGCCCTGGTGGCCAAGAAAGCCAACGGGATCCTGGGGTGCATTCGGAAGAGTGTGAACAGCACATCGAGGAAGGTTCTCCTCCTCCTCTACTCTGCCCTAGTGAGGCCCCACCTGGAATAGTGTGTCCAGTCCTGGGCTCCCCAGTTCAAAAGGGACAGGGATCTACTGGAGAGACTCCAACACAGGGCTACAAGGATGCTGCAGGGACTGCAGCACTGCCTGATGAGGAGAGGCTGAGAGCCCTGGGGCTGTTCAGTCTGGAGAGGAGAAGGCTGAGAGGGGATCTGAGCAATGTCTATGAATAGTTGAGGGCTGGAGGTCAGGAAGGAAGGGACAGGGACGGCCTCTGCTCACTTGTGCTCTGGCATAGGACAAGGGGCAAGGAATGGAAACTGCAGCACAGGAAGTTCCAGCTCACCATGAGGAAGAACTTCTTGACTGGAAGGGTCCCAGAACACTGGCACAGGCTGCCCAGAGAGGTTGTGGAGTCTCCTTCTCTGGAGCCTTTCCAGCCCTGTCTGCATGTGTTACAGCCCTGTCTGGATGTGTTCCTGTACCACCTGTGCTAGGTTCTCTGGTCCTTCTCTGGCAGGGGGATTGGACTGGAAGATCTCCAGAGGTCCCTTCCAACTCACATCCTGTGAGGCTGTGAATTATTTTCTCCTAACTTCTTTCCTGCCATCCAGTATAAGTAAAAAGGGGTGGGGGGGGGTACATCCAGATCTGTTTCATTACATTTTTAAAACCACCAAACCAAAGGTCTGTTACATCTTGTAAGCTGTGCTAGGCAGCTTTGTTCCTGCAGCTGAGTGCAGAAGTGATGACAGTGGATTATCCAAAGATCTACACAAAACGCTTTGGCTGGATGAAACAGCCAATCTGCCTGAAGTGGGGGTGAGGGGGAAAATACATTAACAGGTAATTATATAACCAGCTTGTAAAAGTGTTATTAGTAGAGCATGGGATCAGGAAAGCCCTGGCTTTTATTCTCACTTCATGCATTCAGTGATGAGAGCTAAATCTCTGTCTGTCTCTCTCCTCCCCCACCCGGAGGTTAGATAATCTTTAGCCAAGCCTGTAAAACACTTCCAATCTTTGAGTACAAGCAACGCTGGGGTTAATGTACTGCTACTTCTCGAACATTCAGATGCTGTGTTCTGCCTTGATAACAGAAGAAAACTGGGGAAAAAATGTCCTCTTTCATTCAGATAAGGTGGCTTGAGGACTCAAGGGTAAACTCTAAAGTTCAACATTTTAGTTTGAAAGAACATTTCCAGTCATTGGTTACTGGAATTCAGATCTTCAGATCCTAAGTGATAAAATGCAATAAAAGAGAGCTCTGCCAGAAGGTCTCTCTTTCTTTTAGGGAAGGAGTGGGAACTTTAGCCATTTTGTACATTTACTAAGCACAGCAAACAAACAAACAAAAAAAAAAACCACACGTGTTCTCAGCTATCCACACCTAGATGTCTCTGGGAACCTCTCCTCAGCTTTGCTCCTCCTTTCTCATGAACAGCAGAGGCAGATCCAAGCAGGAGAAAAATTAAACTGGTGGCAATGGACCTTGAAGGTCTGACAGTGACCTGCAGCACTAAGGTCTTTGAAACTGCTTTCATTTGCCAGAACATAAATTAGATTCCTCACTAGGTACAGCACTGAGGTTAATGGGAGCTTTATAAATGCTTCTTTGAACATACAGATTATCCTTTTCAAAAAAGACTAATCTTGAGGTTTAAAGTACAGTACCGGGAGCCAGGAAACCTATTCCCAGCACTCTCAGGCTGGGTGACTTCAGGCAACCCACTTGACTGTTCTCTGTTCTTTTTCAACACACACAAAACAGAGACAAATACCTGAGTCTCCCAGGAGGCTTAGTATTTGTCAGACAGTGAGAACCAGCTTAAGTATTCCCAGATCCCTCAAAGCAGAGGAGGTGGCAAAACTTTTTCAACACAGGCTTGCTCTAACCTCTCCGAACAGTAAGTTCCACAGACAGCAGCAAGAACACCTGCACGAGGGACTTTGTACAGAGAAGGATCTTGAATTACAACATTACCAATTGTATTTTTTTTTTTTTTGAGCAGTGAAAGAAATGTCTTATCATGCCCAGCATTTTTGTCTTAAGGAAGTGCTCAAAAGCAGCAGAGTTGAGGAAAATTCTAGTTGAGGGAAAGCCATACTGGGGAGGCGAGACTCAAAGAACAGCCTCCCACTGCAAGATCTATCAAAATCAACTTAAAGATGACAAAATTAATTCATTAAAAAAAAGCCAAACATTTCAAAGATAAAACACAGAGAACTACCAAAAGCTTGAGAGGACATACAGCATTCAGTGCTGCAAACAAGGATCACTACTTTCCTTCCAAGAATAAATTCATCTGAGCTATCTCCCCTATGAAGAGCAGTATCGGCTTAGAGTCTCCTCTCAGAAGGTCTCAAATTGTCAGTTACATATTTTAGCTTCTATAAATTAGTCTCCCTCAAACTTTTACATAAAATTGAGAGCCTGAGAGCCCTGGAGCTGCTTAGTCTGGAGAAGAGAAGACTGAGAAGGGATCTGATCAATGTCTATCAATACCTGAGGGGTGGGTGTCAAGTGGAGGGGGCCAAGCTTTTTTCAGTGGTGCACAGCAATAAGCCAAGGAGCAATGGATACAAACTGGAACAGAGAAGGTTTCACCTCAACACAAGGAGAAACTTCTTCACAGCGAGGGCAACAGAACCCTGGAGCAGGCTGCCCAGAGAGATTGTGGAGTCTCCTTTTCTGGAGGCTTTCAAAACACACCTGGATGCATTCCTGTGCAGACTACCCTGGGTGATCCTGCTTTTGGCAGGGGCGGTTGGACTCAATGATCTCTGAAGGTCCCTTCCAACCTCTAATGCCCTGTGGTTCTGCGAGTATAAAACATTCCCATGGTTTCCAAACCTCCTTAAAAGAGGGCATGGGGAGTTTAACTTGTGCTATATGCACTACACCATTTTTCACATCTTTCCAGACCGAGCACAGCTCTTCTCTGCACACCCCAGCATTTTGATTGATGCATCCACATGCTGCTACTGTTCAAAATACTACTTGCCCAAGAGCACAGGTGATTGACTCAGGGGATCACTCCTCAGAGTTTCAATCCCACCATGTTAATGGGTGGTAACATTTCCTGTGACTCAGCCTTGCCACAAAAGCTTCAGCAAGAGAAACTCCAAAATCTGTTTCCCAACTCATTTCTCTCTAGCACACAGAAATCTCAGGAAGCAAATTTAACTCAATAAGCTCCACATTATTTCCACCCAGCTGAAACAGAAGGAGAAGCAGCAAACAAGCTATGAAAAAACAACAAAATACCAAACAAAACAAACAAAACCAAAATGCAACAACAAACAAAACCTCCAAACAAAACAACAAAAACCCCAAACCCAACCAAACAAAAAACCCAAACAAACCCAAAACCAAATAAAAATCCCATTCTACTCCACAGACTACAAAATTTGCACGCTGCAGGGTTTCTCACACAGAAGAAAGTTGTCCAACCACAACAACATAGGATTGCTTCCTCTTCCTCCAAAATGAATTTTGATGTTGGAAAAAAATGTCACTTGTGCATTTACTGTGGGCAGCCTCAGTGAACACAGGGGCAACTCCACAGCCAGCAATCAAAGAAGAAGATTCAGGACTATCTCTGTATTGATTGCCAGCTGAGGTGCAAAGTGAGGAATTAGCTTCTTCCCCTCTCATCTGCCCAATGATCTGAGAGAGACGGGGGAAAAAAAAAATCCCAACTGCCCAGGCTCACTTTCATATAAACTGAAGCATCTTAATTATTTTTCAAGTAAAAAGCAAATGATTGTATTATACTAAGAGCACTTGTGAAAGAGCCAGAGTGGTCTGATCCACTGCTATTCATTCCTTCAAACACACCCAATCTTGCATTCACACTGTGCTTATTGGCTGTAGAGAAGGTAAAGCAGCAAGGGCACACCAAAGGATTTAATTCTCACAATAGCGGGAAGCAGGAGTCCCTGCTCTTGGGGGAGGTGAGTGGGGGCAGAAAGCAGAGGGATGAGTGTGCAGGTTGCATCCCTGGTCTTTGGACTTCCTTGCTGTGATTTCATCTTCTGCCTATATCTACCTTAAAGGGAAGCGACCATGGAAAGAGTGCCCCAAAGAGTTAAACATAAAAAGCGTTATGGGAGTTTAGTTTTAAACCTGCAAAGCCTACAAAAAGGTGCTATGGATCAGATAAATGAGGCACGGCTCAGCAGGGAGGGAATAGTTAAGGCACAAACAATCCATACTCTGTTTGTTGGGAGCCATGCAGGAGCTGAATGGATTTATGAGTCAGATGTTTCAGTGTTGGTTATCAGCGATTAGCTCAAACTCTTAGAAAAAACTGAGAAAGATTAAGCTTTTGTCCGCCCTGGCCCTCATCCTCCCTTTGCCTGGCAGCAGGGGTTACCGATTGTTTCTGTCCCTTTTTTAACATCAGAATGGCTGCAAGCCACACTCACCAGAGAAGCAGATCCCATTGCCAATACAATCATAAACAGTGGATCCAAGAGCCAGTCATTGAAATGCAGCATCGGTTATTCAGGTGCAGCCTAGGCAAGTATGTTTGCAAGATTTGGTTCCATGGGAACTTTCAGCTGTGGGGTTTTCCCCAACCACAGAGCTCATTTGTGAAAAAGAAAGGGCTGACAAAAAAGGACTGGTTTTGTTCGCTTTACCTCTGCATAAGCCCGGGAACATACACACAAGAGTACTTTGTGCATCTTTATGGCGTTTTACCTCACCATAACCATGTGGGCGTCTCGCAGGTGAGCTAAGTGATCTGCCCAAGATCACACAGGAAGCCAAATGCAGGGCACTAAAACCAAGCAGGAGAACTCTCAGACTAGGCCTCTGCCCACCGCGGCATTAATTCAGTTCTAACTCAGTGTAATTGAACTTAGCACTCGGCTAACAGATTTGTTCCAACTCACTGTGGCATGGCCTGGAGCTCCGCATTACAGGAAGAGAGCCAGACCTTTCTGTGAATCATATCACAGAATTGTCAGGGTTGGAAGGGACCTCAAGTATCATCCAGTTCCAATCCCCCTGCCATGGGCAGGGACACCTCACACTAGATCAGGTTGCTTGGAGCCACATCCAGCCTGGCCTTACATGTAAATGTAATGACGCAGCCTTAAGGACAGAGTCATCCTCAGGTCATCCTCCATAACTGGGGGATGTAAAATACCACTGACTTTCAAAAGCACACTGCTGTTAGCTCCTGTGGTTGTGGAGGACAGGGGAAGAGTGTCATGGCTCCTGCATCACTGCATTCACGGAAGAATGCCGGTACCCCCAACTCAGACCAAGGTCCAAATTCTGTAAGGGAGCAACTGAACACAACACCCAATCTTTCAAATGTCCAGAGCCCATAACAACCTCTTTTTGCTCCAACTGTAGGGGACAGAGAGGGAATCAAAGTAATTTAATAATCTCTAATAGTGATATAGCAAGTCTAGGTTATACTTCTATAAAGACACCACCTTGAGTGTGGTTGAAACACAATATTAGGACTTGCACAGGAAGGCACTCCGTGGCAGATTCCTCCCTTACAGACCCATTTTTCCCTGGAGATACTCAAGGTGAGGCTCGATGGGGCTCTGAGCAACCTGATCTAGTTGAGGATGTCCTTGCCTGGAGCATTCTACGATTCTATGATGATCCAGGATCACTTATCCAGCACAACTCTGGACAAATCCTTATGTGCTGACCCAGTGTATAGCATAAGCAACAAACGAGAGGCGTTTGGTAGGTCTCCAATGCACGTGTGGTGTTCACTGCTCACAGAGTCCATCTGTATACAGTCCAACACATCTGGGAGGCAAACAGGCTGCACATCTGCACATCAGTGGTGCAGTGGGTCCAACACAGAGAAAGAACATCAGGCTTATTATGCAGAAGTTACACAGACAATCCGAATGACTTCTATCTGAAAGCTCCCAGTCAGGAACAGAGGAAGCCCCAAGACCTCCCTGGATTGTTTCTTTAAATCTTGCAGGCCTGGTTTCCTTGAGATGCTGCAGGCAGTCTAAGGAGATTAAGCTCTATTAAAGTAAGACACTTTTCAACAATGCAAACTAGAACTAAACTTAGAATTAACTGGACCGGTGTAAAATTATACCTTAGTACACAAGGAAAGCAGATTAGAAGACAGATGGTGAAAAGAAAAAGAGAAAAAAGAGGAGTAGATTGGATATGCACATGTGGATTTACATTCTGTGAGCTTGGCAAACATCTTAGAGGCATTTGTTATTTCCAGCGTAATAGAAAGTTGTCTGACAGTGCTGGTACACTAGATAAGGGGGAAAAAAGAGTAGATGCTTTTGAAGGGCTTTGTAGTATTAATCTTTGGCAGGAATTCAGAGATCAAGGTGGGTAGGAGCACTGGAGGAAGGAAGCTCTTTCAGATATGGTGGCAGCATAAAAAGGTAGAAGCAAGAGGAAAAAGGAAATTCTTGTGAAGCAAGAGTAACTGTCAGGGTCCAGATCATAAGCAAAAGTGCAAAAAAAGCTCTCAGAGATGCAGCTTGGGCCAGCAGTGTGCAGGACCCTGGAAGCAAAAGCAATATAGTGGAAGTTGTTAACATTTATATAAAGTAAAATTAATAATAGTAGATATGTCGAGGAAAGGAATGTAAAACAGCAATGTGCCCTGGTGGCC
>WBNM01033184.1:6346-20427 GCA_013399055.1 Ramphastos sulfuratus | reverse complement strand
TTTTCCAACCTGGTTAACTCTGTCACAACTATGCTTATGTACTTGATGTTTTCCAAGTATCAAAAACTTAAAAGTGCTGCATAAGGAGATGAGCAATTCTTTTTTTGAAAAGGTGGGAGTTAGGAGACGGCAGAAAGGAAACATTTCGACAAAGGATAAAAGAGAAAACCCCAAAATCTTGATGTTACTGCTCTAAATGTTTCACTTAGTGATTTTTTTTAAAACAGTTGCCATTACCTATCTGATTATATCTTTTCTAAATGCAGTTTCTAAACGCAGATCCCAGTACATTGCCATGTATTCTGCTTAAGTAAGTAGATTAAATTTGCCTTTCAGAATTATTTTCTTTTATATATGGTCTGAGTATTCAATCTTATTGTAGGATTGTGTGAACTGATGACTCAAAGATGCTTGTTACGCAAATATTCTCTTTGCAGGGGATAAGCAATGCTCTAAATCATCATCTCTTAAAATCCTTCTTCTACTTCATGGAACAATCAAGTGAGCCTCTAGCTGGTACAATCCCTACCTTATTATGACTTAATCTCCGATTCCTGCTTGGGTGCCATAAATAGCAATATATTAGCTCAGCTGCAGCTCAGCATGCATACCTTTTCATGACTGTGGCATTCCCAGTGGCAGTTACCTCATCGCAAGCCACATCTACTTGCAAAATGTAATCCTACAGAATGAAATATGATTAGGCTGTGAGGATCATATAGCACATCAAAATTTCATTCTTGATAAAGATACTCTATAGAATATAGCTATGCTGTACCATCAACCTATGATGCAGTAATTTAATCACCAAAGCATTTAACACTTGAAAATGTGTATTATATAGATGACACTGTGTTTTATCCAGCTATAGCTTCTTAACAAAGATAATCAATATCTCAAACTAATCCTCCCATTAAAATCCCTCTAATATTGGAAAGGGTAATTTCAGTATTTGTGGGTTGTACATCCCAAATACTGTGGGATTAGAAAGGTGCAAAAAAGAGACAAACAGAAGCCATTAACCAGTCTCCTTCTCTGGGCAATTCCCAGGATCATCACACTTTCATGGGACAATGTGGTACAGATATTTCAGGAGGGAGAAACTGCTTCCTATGGTAGTTATTTAGAGGGCCTGGAAATTCTCAGGGGGAACTCCACCATTATTGCTGTACTTTTAGCCTGAAGAGCATTACAAGGACACTTAAGAACAAAATCCCAAACAGTATCAGAGAAAGAAAAGATATTTCTTGATTGGTAACCTTCATCACATCTGCATTTCAAGACCTTTGTGTTAAAGTACAGCCCCAAAAATTACTCTCTTGCAACATTAGAGACAACGTGGAAAGGCTGAAAGTATGTCAAAAAAATAAAAGCATGCAAAACTAGGCATCAAGCCAAGACATTCAAGGAATGTATCCTCCCACTCTTCTCCCAGGTATAAATTTCTCTGTATCTCAATACTCTAAGTACAAGATGAGGAAAAAGATTATTTTTATTTCACCACGTCTATTTGTTTTAGGACCTTTTGGAAGGTAGCTATTCTATCATAATTTTTTGTTGCCTATTACCACAGCATCACACCTTCTTCCTCTTATTATTCTTCTTTTGTAGAAGGTAAGACACTACAAAGATGACATGATGGGAGTGCGAGAGGAAAAACCTGTCATAATAGTAGGACACATTTACGAGCCAAATATAGTGCAAGAAATTAAATAACATGGTTAATCGGTAATGTCTGTAAAGGTTCAGACCCACTATTTGCAAACTGAAATACTGAGGAAAGGCAAATCAGCAGTTTATAGGCCATGTTTATTATGGCAGCTATGCCATGAGATGTATTATACAAAATGAAAAATGAGGATTATAATGGGCAGACTACATCAGAGTAACAATTTTGAAGAAGGGTGCAGGGAACTTTCAGATCTTCTGTGAGTTGAAAAACATTGGATAAAATACCACTGAGTTTAAGAATTAAATAAAGTATCTTAAGTTGGAAATCTAAATTACTCTTTAGATGGCTAAATATAAATTAGTTGATGAATAGATGCAATCTAATTGCATCAATATGCAAAAGGTATTATGTCCTCATACCAGTATTATTTTACTAAATAATTCTGCTGTCAGAGGACNCTCCAGCCCTCTGATCATCTGTAAATGGCTATTTGACAATACATCTAACCTATTAAAACTACACTGGTTTTGTCCTTAGTTTAGTTAAGCATTGATTTTTATACATTTCTGAATGGCACACTTGTTCCTTTCTCTGAAGTTTTAGGAGGTAAGGATGACGTTCCTTTTTCAGTTATCGCACATACTCATCTAAATTATCCAAAAAATTAATACTGGAAGATGATATTCACAGGCTACAAAAATTAAATTTCACAAGTAGCTGAAGATGCATAAAAATTTTAAGACTTTGACATGCTGATTTTAATTGGTTCATACTTGCTAATAAAGCATAACTAACAACTGAATTACCGTTTCAGAAAACCAAACTTTCCTCTTTAAATATAGCATTCAAACCCACCGTTAACCTGTTAATTTTAAGCTATCCCAAGTATTTAGTTGTATACTAAATGAAAATAACATTGCAATTAATCATTTAATCCTGTTGTGACAGGATGAGGTGTAATGGTGTCAAACTGGAAGAAGCTAGATTTAGATTAGACATTAGGAGGAAATTTACCATAAGGGTGGTGAAGCATCCTACAGAAGTTGTGCTATCTCCAAGCCTGCAAGTGTTCAAAGCCAGGTTGGACAGGGCCTTCAGCAACCTGGTCTAGTAGGAGATGTCTCTACTCAAGGCAAGAGCAGGTTAGAACCAAGATCCCTGCTAACTCGAATAATTTGTGATTCTGTGATTTGATAATGAAAATCTACTCAATTTCCTAGTATCCAGACATACATATCATTGGGTATTTGAGTTGCTGTGCTTAATGCTTCTACTGTAAACAGAAAGGCTATTTCACCTTCAAGTTCTTCCCCAGCTCTGCATCTGCAAGGTATATTACAAATGAGCTGTGTATTTTTCCCAATTTAAAGGAAGTTCAACTCTGAAAACTTTAAATGGCTTGTGAATAATAGTATGTATATTGACATCACCAGAAATCACTCTTAAAACCCAGATGCCTTAAGAACTCATTCTTTAAAATCTGTACCAATAAATCTGTAAAGAAAAATAAACCTAGGTGTTATATCCATATAATAATATCCGTATATCCATATGATAAACAGATAACCAACTTAATCTTTAGAATCCTTAACCTCATAGAATCACAGAAATATCCAGGTTGGAAAAGACCCTCAGGATCACCAAGTCCAACCTATAACCTTTCTCAACAAGATTCACCTTAAACCATATCCCTAAGCACCACATCCAAACGACCCTTAAATACATCCAGGGTCAGTGACTCTACCACCTCCCTGGGCAGCTCATTCCAGGACTGATTGAGTTAAATATTTGCCTGTATTTCTAGTGAAATACCATTGTCAGTGGCTGAAATTAATAATTTGATAAGCGCTGTAATCATGAAATCAGGTACTAAATTTCATTGCAGATAAAAAGAGTTAAAGTAATTTATTTTCATCTCAGTAAAATTATCCGTTTTCCTGAAGGGGACAAGCTGTCATATCAAAGCAACCAAATTAAAAGGAGACAATATGAAATAATAACCTAAACCAATCGCTTCAGACAATTGAAAATAGGAAGCCATGCTACTTAGAGAAAAAAATTAACTTTTCACACATTTTTTTGCAAAACTCCTGACAAAAGTTGTTCTGTAGAGAGTCTCCTTTTGAGAGATTAACTAAGCTAACTAAAAGAAACAGTTGCCCTTAAATAAATGGATTTGAGACTTAGGTATATTGAGTTTCACTACAGCTTTTCAGTAGATTAGTATCTTTAGGCAACTGTTTTAATTAGTTCTCAACAGAAAGAGGGTTACTGTCTAAATAAGGCAAAATATTTTCATACCACTTCCCTATACTCATTTTAAATACAGTAATAAATTCTGGAAGCAATCTAGGAATATCAAGTTAGCTAGTTTTAAAGGTAAAAAAATAAATATCCCTTCCTTCTCTGATTTTAATATGTTTTCTAATATGAATGGATCAGACACTTAAAAATAATTGAGAGTCTCCTAGGCAAAAATCTTAATTCCTTTTTCAGATACTGTGCTTGGCTCTATCCTCTCCTTTTAAACTTTTTATTGTGTGAGCTCCATTTTCCTAGTTTCTATAGAGTAAGTCACATACAGAAGACTATTCCATTTATTAACAGCTACTGACCAGTAGTTTTTTCCTTAGTAGCTTGATATATTGTTGTATTTTTAATGGTGACAGTAAAAAAAATCCACTATTATCAAGAAGTTAATCAAGTCATAGAGAAATACCAAGCATCATGTACTCAATTAAGATTTCAGCAGGCAATACATAACACATATTAGTGTTAAACTTCCCATTTAGCATAGTACACATATCAAATCTAACTATTTCTGTTTTCATGAGATGAAACTACAAGCTGCAAATTATATTTGTTGATCAACCTTCTTCAGTTTTGTAATTGTCAGCTTTCAACATTTTAATGGTTCTTTTCTCTCCTCCCTCTACTATTCTCCTGACCATAAATGCTACATTGAAAATATCAAATAAAATAATACATGTTCATGTATAGATCGAGTTGTTTCCAAATGACCAGTATGTGGATTTCAAGCAAACTCTCTAATTTACTAGAATATTTAACACTGTCACTCATTTTCCAAGTAGGACCCAAATTTCCATTCTCAGGTGAACCCATCTGTGAATGAAAGACCATACTCACCTAAGTGAGGCCAGAATGTTTAGCAACGATCTAAGTACCCACAAATCTATTTACAAAATAGTTTACAAATGAAATAGCATAAATAATAAGTAATATATAATCAACATGTTTAATGCAATAATAATTTAAATATGTTTTCTTTCTCTGTTATTGTTTTTTAAGAACTGGAGGTGGATGCTACAAAGATTAGGGGACTAGAACATCTGTCTTATAAAGAAAGGCTGAAGGACTTGAAGCTTTTTAGTACAGAAAAGATTGGGGAAGTGGATCTTATCAATGCTTATAAATACTTAAAAGGTGGGTGTCATAAGGATGAGGCCAGTGGTGCCCAGTGACAGGACAAGAGGTAGTGGGCAGAAGCTTGAAAATAGGAAGTTCCACTTAAACATGAGTAGCAGGTGCCCAGATAGGCAGGTGATGGAATCTCTATCTCTGGAGTTATCCAAAACCAATCCTGACACTATCACACCCAACTGTTCTAGGTGAACCTGCTTTGCCAGGATGGTTGAATTAGATGATTTCCAGAGATCACTTTCAACCCCTACTATTCTGTGATTCTCTGTGTAGAGTCATTTTTGCTGAGTGAAACTGCAGGTACATATTAACTTTTCTCAAAGAAGAGAAGGTGGCTCTTTGTAAGCAGGTAAGAATGAAAGGGCTGTAGAGGAACACTCAACAGGTGTTTTATGAGCAGAAGAAGCTTTAGTACAGTTTTTAGTACTGTGACTTGGGCAACAAGGCTGGTGAGTGGGCTGGTGAGGAGTGGCTGAGGGAACTGGAGTTGAATAGCCTGGAGAAGAGCAGGCTCAGGGGAGAATTTATCACCTCATCACCCCAATACACGATGTCAGGGGTTGGAAGGGACCCAAAGAGATCATTAAGCCCAACCGCCCCTGCCAGAGCAAGATCATAACCTAGCTCAGGACACAGAGGAACACATCCAGACAGGCCTTGAAAGCCTCCAGAGAAGGAGACTCCACAACCTCTCTGGGGAGCCTGATCCAGTGCTCTGTGACCCTTACAGTAACGAAGTTCCCTCTTGTGTTGAGGTGGAACCACCTTATTGCTCTCTTCAACTACCTGAAAGGAGATTGCAGCCAGGTTGGGGTCGGTATCTTTTCCCAGGCAGTCAGTGACAGAACAAGAGGACACAGTCTCAAGCTGTGCCAGTGCAGGTTTAAGCTGGATGTTAGGAAGAAATTCTTCACAGAAAGAGTGATTGGCCATTGGAATGGGCTGCCCAAGGAGGTGGTGGAGTCACTATCCTTGGAGGTGTTTAAAAGGAGACTGGATGAGGCTGGATGATCCACTTAGTGCCGTGCTTTAGTTAATTAGAAGGTGTTGGACTTGACAATCTCAAAGGTCTTTTCCAGTCTGGCTAATTCTCTGTTCTGTGATTCTGTGACTCGAGTTTCCAAGAAGACATAAATTAGGACTATACCCATTTAGCAAGATTTTTTACAAGTATAGGTTCCTTCAAGAAATAACTGGACTCTAATTAGCCTGAAAACGACAGGTTACAAAATGTACTCTAATTCTAAAGAGACACAGTGTTTTCAGTCCAAATTACAGTTTTTTTCTGTCTAAATTAACAAAACAGGTAGTGCATTCAAAGGACTGAGGTATGAAATAACATCTTCATTAATATATCATACTCTGAGAGCAAAGGAGCAAAAGGCAGGCCTTGGCAAGAGTCCACATTTCAAAGATGCAAAAGTTTAGTTCGGATCTGTTGCAGTAGTATAATTATATCAGTGATTCAAAAACACAGCTTAAATGATCTCACTGTTCTAGAACAATAGATTAAGATCCCAACAGTATACTTATCTGTGTAGGACACCCAGAGTTTACATTAGGTTTCTTTGTTTCACTTAGTACCTTACTACACTTGTCCTATCTTCAGCAATAAACTTCAACACTGCCTCAAGGACGGTAACACCTGTCACAAAGCATAAGAACACAGGGAATAAGATGACCTTTCATACTGAGCAGTACTGTGAAAATGTACTGGCCACAAAGGATTAAATAAAATTCTTTGGTCTTAAAAAAGACTTCTTCCTAGCTTACGAAATCATGATTTCCTCCCACTTCCTCAAATTCAGACTCAAATCCAGATTCCCAACGGAAGAAGGAGATATCCTTCTACAGGTTTTCCATTAATGTCTTAAGTACAAAATATCTAAACCCTACTTGAATATTGCACTGAAAAGCAGCTGAGAAATCAGGTGTTTTCTTTTTCTTTACTCACAACAAAATACAAAACACTTTCTAAATCAAGTAAATGTGTAAATAAATGCATGAAACAGTTCATCCTTCATGGGTTAGAACAGTTATTACACGAGAAGAGCACCACACCCGGCAGACTCATGATGCCTTTGTAAGCTAAGGTGACTCATCGTGTCCTAAGAACAAAATCAAAAGTTTATTTTGTGCATTAATATTGAGATCTTAATTTTCCATCACTTTTCTTCACAGTTACATATTGTTCTATTTTCACAAAATAAAAAAACACCTATGTAACAATGAAAAACAAAAGCATTTTTGGCAGTCTGAAAATCATGCAATTCTATAAAATGTACAAATTAACAATTCTCATTAGTTAAGAATACTTGCAAAAACAGAAGATAGAAGCTTAGCAACAACTGTATACATCTGAGAATTTACTAAGGTGCTTTTCAAAAAGCTAATTAGCCATCAAACTAATGTGAAGCAAAGGATAACATGTAAAACCATTTGCATTGTTTTCTGTTAGGTAGAGTATATAGAACAATAATGATCAAATTGAGTAAATACACTGGGATTAAAATGTAACCAAGGAAAGCTGTGGGGTGGGTTTTTTTTTTGGTTGGTTAGTGTGCTTGTTTATTTCTTTATTGATTGCCTTGGTAAAATATAGAACATTTCAAACAGACAAAATTTTGTCAGAAAGGAATGGAGAGTCATAGGTTAAATTTTCAGTTCTGCAAAGTTATTCACTTGTGGATTAATTTCAGATCTTTACCAGATAAAAGGCACACATTATAAAACAGGTTTTTTTTAACTTCTGCTTTTCTTATGGTAAACCCAGAAGATGTGTATCATATTTGTTTATGTAATTAGCCAAGCCAAAATTTAATACCATGTTTATCTTTATTTGGCATCAGAGGTAGACAAAATGTAATGGGAAGGAAATCTAGGGAATATAATCAGAAGTAAATATTTAAGAAATTATTTTCAGTGTGGATGACTTTAAGATGCATGCTGTCAATACATTATTTATGTTGTATAATGTGGAAAGTAGTTACAAAATCCTACTCTTCCCTCCACTACCAAAATATCTCCCTATCGCCAGGACTAACTTTATCCTCTCCCAGGACATCACTTCCCCCAACTACTGCACCCCTTTAATCATACATATTTTACATGTGCTTCTCCGCAATCCCAACTGTTTGAAATAGTTGCAGACGAAACACCTCTCTTTTGTCTACTCCAGTGTCTGTTTTATTATGCCCTTTAGAGTGCATTTAGATTATAGCTGCTCCCATTCATGCTCCCTGAGTACATATATGTATTTTATAGATGCTTTTTGTTAGTAATCTCTTCCTACCTACTATTGCCATTATCAGGAGGTTCAGATAATGAATTCTCACTAGACTTCCAAATGTTTACAGGTTCACATTCAAACCTCACCCTCAGAGGCATCACATTTTGGTCATGCTTTCCCTGAACTCACAGAAAGGACCAAGTATGAAAAATACATTCCCTCCTTTCACTGGTTACACAGCGTTAAAATCCTGAACATCCAAAACTAAAAATGTATTTTAAAAGTGTAAATTTTTTTTATCCCACTCAACACTTCCTCCCCATATTCCATGTAAAATTAGAGGGAACTAGCACATAAAGGTATAGTGCATGTATCTAAGAGGCATAAAGTACCTTCTAAAAGTGCTAAGGTGCACTAAGNTCCAACCTTTCCATTCTATGATTCTATGAAAATTATCAGTCCTACTCCTGAAATACTTGGTTCTGTATGTATATGATGTATATGTATATGATGCTAGCCACAAGAGGCCTTTGATGTGTGGCATCATCAGTATCTGGGAAATATTATTAAAGAGGATCAAATAACAATTGCATGAAAGAAACACAAAACTAACTGTCTTCCATGAAAGACATTTTCCTTTATCTTACTATACTTTAACGGACATCTGAAAGTAGCACCAGGAGACACTACATACTGAAAACTCTTCTTTGTATCAATTCCTATTCACAATATAACAGGCTGACATACAGGTAATGCTTAGGTTTCTGATGTTTCACAATTTAAAGCTGCACCTGGCAACTTAAATCCATGGAACCCATAAATGTTTCTTACAGATCTACTGTAGCATGAATAAGCAAATTCGGCAATTCTCCATGACCTGAGATGAACATCAGCATACTAAAAACATTGCCATTCTGAATTAACATCTATAATTTGTCAAGCACAGATGTGGTCACTAAATAGTTAGCTTTCAGTTAAAATTCTAAATACAGAAGGTATCATTGTAGGTCTTCCCAGCTAACACTTCTGCCAGTCTTTTCTAGGCGGTAGGTTCACATACTGAACTGAGGCAGACAGCAAGGGGCTGGCAAGGTCCACATAGGGCCATCGGGTAACTAACTACCTTTTAAAGAAGCCAAGTAAGAAACAATCCCTGTTCGAAGACTGCTTAGTTAGACGATGAACCCCAGGGTTTAACACAAACTTAATTAATTAGGAACAGAAGTACGCCAAATTCTTAGCAGACAATGGCAGCGGTGCTCCTGTGAGCGTGGCCTGCAGTCCCCTTTCCGACGCGTTCTGCTAAATGAAGTGCCAAGAGGGTGAAACATGCTGAGGATCACATTGTTGGGGTTTTAGGGAGCGTGGGTGGAAGCCTCCTCTAAAAGGATTCCCTGCAGCCTGAGACGGTCTTACGGAAAGATGCCATTCAATGCAACTAAAAAAATGTCAGCAGCCGCGGCCACCGGCGCGGGTGCGTCCTCAGGTCCGGTTCCAGCGCTCAGCGCCGGGACCCGCACAGCTGCCAGCGCTCCCCACCCCCCTACACCCCAGCTGTGACGGACCGCGGTCGCCTCCCGCCATTGGCTGCGCGCGGAGCTGCCGGCGCCGCCGCCGAGCGACACCCGCGTGACGTCAGCGCCGGTGCTTGCTGACTTCGGGGGCTCGGCGTCCAACCGGCCTTCCGACGTGAGGCTGGAAGTGCCGGGAGAAGGAGGCGGCTGTACACTACCACGTTTCCCAGGGAAAACCCTGCCGGCAACTTCCCTGCCAGACAGGGACGCACAGAGGCGAAAACGCACCAAGGGCAAATGTGCCAGACAAACGTGCATCCTGGCGACAGCCCCGCACCTTGCTGTTTTGGTTTTTTCAAGTGAGCTGCCATAACACGTTTGCTTCTCATAGTTTGAAAGACTCAGTATTCACCCAGAGAGGAAGCATTTTTACCTTGACTAAGAACATTTATTAAGCACTAATGAAGACATTAGTTCCAATATTGTGAGTAACACATGACGTAAGTCATTGGTAGAATTTATAAGCAAGTTAACTCTACTATATTGCACAGAAAGTTACAGAGAATGATTTTTTTTCAGCAAGCAAGAGCTGTAGACGTCTGTGGTTCAAAGAGGAAACAGACGTTTCAATGATGACAAAGGAATTTCAATGCTACATGATTCCAAACAGACATTTGAGAACCTAACATTAAAATGCATTGTAAAAGATTACTGAATGGCTTTATCAATGAGCATTTTCTTCCTGTGTTTGGGTCATCTGAATGTATATAAGTAAATAATTCCGGGGCAAACAACACAGTATCACCAGGAAAAATATGTCTTCATTATTTCTTTCAAGTCAGGCTAAGAAAGAAATGGGAAGAAGCGGTTCTTTAGTAGAGGAAGCACAGACATCTCCCTCTTCAAAGGCTTTCATCATATAAGAAAACATGCCCACAACAATGCAATTTTATGATTTGTCTATTTTGCAAATGAAAGGATTGCAAAAGTGATATTACTTCATCACTACTACCTCCTTTTTTGTTTTTTTTTTTTTTTTTCATACCAGAGTTAGTCTTCATTTGACATTAACATAGGGAAAAAACACAGCATCTGGTAGTTGCCACAGTATTTTGCAAACAAGCATTTTGAGTTTAACAGTCTGTAATGTGTATTGATTACTCACCAGATCCATGAATGCCTCCTAAAGGGGAAATTATTCACATGCATCATGTTCACAGATCTTCCAACATTCGTATTTTCCTTGTCAGTCAGATTTATCTGTTATGGTATTCATAGATGCATTCCAGAACAACTGCACGAGCAGTTAACAGCAGGAATTATTGCAAGAATTACTGTAATCCATAAAAACAAAAATTCCCAGGATCCGAAGAAAGACTTCTCATGGGGTTTTCTAGGTACACGTCCATCCATTTATGCATCAGTTGCTACTTAAAAAACATTAAACTAATCAGTATACAGAAAATGTTATGACAATGCAAACAGTTTGCCTTGATAAAAATCCAAGTGCTTTGGGAATTAAAGCATCTTCATATGCAGGATTTTGGACAGTTGGAAAAGGTTAGTCAAAAGATAGTTTCTTGTCATCTGTGCCAAATCAGTGGTTAGGGGGAGATGTGGAATTTCAGACTGCTTTGCCATGTTCAGAAATGAATGTTGCTTTTTCTTCTTTCTTAGACACATATTCATCAGTGATCACTTTAATGCAGTTTTGCTTTCTTACAAGCCCAGGGACCAGGATGGTATTTAACAGCCATGTACAATAAACTCAAACTTTCTGAATTTGTTCTCTGGGTTTATTTCTTCAACTAAGAAAGAAGGAAGTAAGTATGCTTTTTTCTGTCTCATAGAACAGGACTACAGTTTGATACCATCATGAGATATAATTGTATAATGATAAAATTCAATTTTGCTGTCTAACCCCATAAGAAGGCTGCCTGCTCCCTTTAAGTAAAATGACTAAGCTATCGACTCTTTCACTGCAGAACCTAGCTCTATTTTGATGTTAATACTGTATATAAAAGCACGTGCATCAATTTGTACGTTGCAAAACGAAAGCAAAGCTTTAAGTCCCGTGTTACCTAAGCATTCTTTCTCTGCTGTCCTTTTCTCCCAATTCAGCTCCCAGATAGTAGTTATCACTCCTGACGCTCTGGTAAATATCCTTGGGGAGATTCTTAAGCTCGAGCTAAAGAGACGGCGTATATTTTGAAGCAACACAGGCAACAGGCTCTTGCTTCCTTTTCCCTGGACAAGGATTTTCCAACCTACCCCTCGGGGCTGCGTATATCCTCGCCCGGCAGCAGCTCCGGACACTGGCGGGCTTGGTGGCACTTTCCCTGCAGCAGACTGGGCTCGGCTGCGGAGAGGGCTCTGCCTGGCAGAGACTGTGTTGGCGTCAAGGGGGACCTCTAGGTGGGTTCTCCCGATACAGCGCATCCTGCCCTGCTTCTCCCACGGAGGGGCTGTCAGGGAGGACGGGGCACAGGGGACAAACAAAGCGGGACAGCCTTCCCGAAAACAATCTGCTTTTTTTCTCGAGTGACTGAAAGCAAGGGGAAAATTGCGAAGTGCAAGTATCTGTAGGAAAAAAAATGCATGTGGGAAATAGAGTTCACTATGCTGATCTCTGCTGAGATGTGAAAGATTTCTAGGTAAGCTTTGATACTTCAGTGTGCTCAGGCCATATATCGTTTGCTTGCCATTCTTTTTAAATGGTTTGCACTGCACCAAGACTTTTTGAACTTAAATCAACCCCTTGCCCTTTTGGACAGGAAATCCTGCAGTATGGAAGCCAGCTGCAACTTCAGTGACATTAAAACATGTGATAAGACTGTGTATTTGATTAGGGTGTGGGTGGATTGGGGAGTAACATGATAAGAAATTGCACTGCAAAATTTTATAGATCCTATTTCCTTAAGCTCAGCTCTGTTGCTATCACAGCTCTATTCTACAATACCCCAAATTAGCCCTAGTACAGCTGATGCCATTCTGGAGAAAGAATAAAATATTAAACTATTTGAATGTCACAATGTGTTGACAGTGAAATAGTATTTATTTCAGTTCAGTAATAAAAAGGGAGCTGCACACATTTGTGTATTACTGTACGTTGAAGAACTGGAGCACTAATATATAACAGATTCTAAAATTTAAATGGATGATAGCAGAATTTATGCCCCACTACTCTATGAAGAAGATTGGGGTTTCTTTTTTTTTCATTTAAATAACAACAATGTACTGAGAGTTACAATAGTGAGAATGAACATTAGCCTTTCCTCACTTTGTAGAGTTACAAAAGTATATAGTCTTGTTCTAGAAAATACTCAGTGTAACTGTTAAAAGGACTAGGTAAGCTATTCAAACTTTTCTGATATGCTTATACTTTATGTAAAAAGTGCACACACACAGAATCCCCCCATCCCCCCATTTACTTTGGGAATTCATACTGGAAAAGAATAAAAACAAAATATTGAAACTGCAAGGTAATACATTACATCTAACTAATCCAGTTGTCTACTGCTTTCTCCAGGCTAGATCCACTTGTTATGAAATATTAACTACACCAAATGCTACACAAATCTGCACTGTCATTATTATTTCATATTGCACTTGCCTAAATGCATATGTGCCCAGTCATCCCATGGGCACTGACATTTTCAACACTAGACTTGCTTAATGCCTTGTACAGTCTTGAGCTTCTGAACACTGACCTGGCACCTAACACATTTGAAATCTGTGAATGGGTCTATTCTGCAGCTATATGTCAGCGTATCTAGTTCTCTCTAGTTTTAAGTTCAGCACAAGGCATAGCACCTATTGACTCAGCTAACTTCATTCAGAAGCAGAGCTGCTGGAGAGTGAGCATATATGAAGTTATTATATAGTATTACAAAATAGACAAAGAACTCTCCAAAAATGTGAAATGCACAATATAGGGGGATCAATGCAGGGATATGTTTTTATTACATTTCTAGTATAGGCTTTAGAAGGCTTTAGAAGAAGACTTTAGAAGTTCTTCCAGGTTAAGTCCATAACAGTTTGTTTATCAGTCATCTCAGAAAAAAAAAAAAAAAAGCTAAAAACGTTCAATGACATTAACTTTAGTGGCAGAAATTCTCTAACCAGATAAGCATACTGGTATGTCAGTTAGGATGCAGAATCATCAAGCTATTTGAAAAATTACTTGTAAGCAGTATTTGTTAAAAAAAAAAAAAAAAAAAAAAAA
>WBNM01033183.1:1923-23155 GCA_013399055.1 Ramphastos sulfuratus | reverse complement strand
CAAACCCCCTGCTAGAGCAGTGTTACCCACCACAGCTTGCCCAGCATCACTGACACCATCCAGCCCAAACCCCCTGCTAGAGCAGTGTTACCCACCACACCTTGCCCAGGGTCACTGACACCATCCAGCCCAAACCCCCTGCTAGAGCAGTTACCCACCACAGCTTGCCCAGCATCACAATGACATGGGAAATTTGGGATGTCTCCAGAGATGGAGATTCTCCATCCTCTCTGTGCAGCCTGCTCCAGGGCTCCAGCACCCTCACACCAAACAAGTTTCTCCTCATCTCCAGCTGGAACTTCTGTGTTCTTGTTCTGTGGCTTAAGAATCTCTCAAGGAGGTTTGAGAGGACTTCTTTGGATCAAACCCCTCCCTGGCTCTGTGTTTGTCACTTCCAGAACTAACCCAACACTGCTGAAAGGTTTCTTTTTTTCCCATGTCAGGTTCATCTCCAGCAGGGGGATGCCAAGAAATTTAATCCATTGTTTATTAATTGCAATTAATTAAGGTTGGGGACTTAAAGTGGATTAGCTAAACTGTATTAAACCACTGTGTAAACAGTCCTTGTTAGAAGCAGAGCAGCCCAAACTTAGCTCACTTGTCCTTGGGCTGCCTGATGAGCAGGGAACTGGGAATTGTTGAACTTCCAAAGTGCTTTTTTTCCAGGTGGTTATTTTTGATGTGTTGCAGAGTAACTTTGGGTTTTTTTTTGGGGTGGGTTTTTTTTTTTTTTTTTTTTTTTTGATGCTTTACTCTATTTTGAAAGCACAAAACTTGGCCTTAACTCTGGAGAGTCCCCACAGAGCAGCTAATGTCCTAGAAATCCCTGCCATTTGCTGCAATCTCTACTGTGAAGAGGAAAACCTCTGGCCCCAGAGTGTGCAGCACTGATTTATGCCACTTCAGCTCTGAAGAAAAAAAGGTCGAGGCAGAAAAGTTTGGAAGAGTTTAAAGCAGTTCACCTGGTGTGTTGGGCACAGAGCAGAGATTCTTTTCCTTCAGGGGCTTCACCTGGAGTTTCTGGTGGTCTGGCTGTGGGGTATGAGGTGCTAAGCTAAAGGAGTAGTGCTGCTGGGGTGGTATTTGTCTTCATGGACTCACAGAATTGCTTAGGTTGGAAAAGGTCTTGAGAAGGTCATCAAGGCCAAGCATTAGAGTCATAGAATCAGTCAGGGCTGGAAGGGACCACAAGGATCATCTAGTTCCAACCACCACTGTCAGGTCACCACTAAACCATGTCCCTCAGCACCACATCTACACAGCTCTTAAAGCACTCCAGCAACAGCAACTTCAGCACTACCCTTGGCAGTCTGGTCCAGGACTTGATAATCATTTCAGGGGAGAAGTTCAGGCTCTTCTTTCTAGTGTCAGGAGATAGAATGAGAGGAAAGGACCTGAAATCGTGCCAGAGAAGGGTTAGGGTGGATTAGGAAAAAATTATTTGCTGCAAGAGTATCTGCAGCATCTACCCAGTATCTGAAGGGGGCCTACAGGAAGGCTGGGGAGGGACTATTTATAAGGTCTTGTAATGGCAAGACAAGGGGCAATGGGTTTGAACTGGCAGAGGGGAGATTTAGACTGGATGTTGGGAGGAAGTTGTTTGCAGTGAGGGTGGTGAGACACTGGCACAGGTTGCCCAGGGAGGGTGTGGCTGCTCTCTCCCTGGAGGGGTTCAAGGCCAGGTTGGAGGAGGCCTTGAGTGACCTGTGCTAGTGGGAGGTGTCCCTGCCTATGGCAGGGGGTTGGAACTAGATGATCTTTGAGGTCCCTTCCAACCTTACCATTCGATGATTCTATGATTCTGTGAATTCTTTGATTCTATAAACCTCTCCTTCTCAGAGATGGAGCAGTGCAGTGTAGTGTAGAACAACTGGCTCCGACACTTCCATGTCCCTCCTGTGCTGGGGGCTCCACAACTGCACCCAGGACTGCAGCTGGGGTCTGAGGAGAGCAGAGCAAAGGGGCACAATCCCCTCCCTTGCCCTGCTGCCCACACTGCTCTTGCTGCAGCCCAGCACACGGTTGCTGTCTGGGCTGCACTCACACTGCAGCCTCATCTTGAGCTTTTCCTCACCCCAGACCCCCAGGGCCTGTTCCTCAGGGCTGCTCTCAGCCATTCCCCACCCAGCCTGGAGTTGTGCTTGGGATTGTGCCTACCCAGGTGCAGGACCTTACACTTGGCCTTGTTGAATGTCATGAGATTGGGCTGGGCACAGCTCTGCAGCCTGTGCAGGTCCCTCTGGATGGATCCCTGCCCTCTAGCAAGTCAACTGTGCCACACAGCTTGGTGCCATTTATTTTAGCATTGTTGGGACTTTGCTGTTGCTGCCTGGTGGCCAAGCAAAGGCTTTCTCCAAGCACATCGGCAGGGCATCGCAAGGTGCCACTTCTACCTGGATCCATTTGTCCACCTCTCCTGAGGAGCAGGTAGAAGCATTCTGTGAGACTTAAATACACCTCATTTATCTCCTGGAGTTCTTAATTGCTGAGCATTTTTAATCTGGCTTCACGTTCAGCTAGGGAGCAGGAGCATTACAGAAATGCCAAGCACATAAATAAAGTGAAACAGAAAAACTGTGAGGAAGAATAATTCCTTTGGATCCTCTGGGAAAATGAATTAACCACCAACCCAGGGACAGGCAAGAGCAGCAATCACCACACACCCCTCACTGCCACTGATAACAGAACCAGATAGATTTATTTTTTTTTTCCTTTTACTTAAGGAAAGGGGAAAAAAAAAATATAATTCCCCAGTAACTTGTAGCCCAAAAATCTCAGCAGTCAATTAATGACCTTTGCCTCTGCCATGCCTCCCTTCAAGGTTTGCATGGCTATTATTTTCAGGGCTTAATCTTTTAGAGTGATTTGTGTCTCCTAATAACTGACTGCTTGTTTTTGCTATCAGTCAGCTCCAGGACTGCTACAAGCCTCTCTTCAGCTTAAATCTTGCTTCGTTCACCTTGCGACTTCAAATACCATTCGGTCTCGGGCGGGGAGGAGGGAGGGAAACAGACCCCAAAATCCCACATTGCTCCTTACAGTTTTATTACTCAGGAAACTAAAGGGAGAAAATAAAGGTCACAGGAACTTTAAAACAACAGTAAAGTCTTGAGGACAGGGGAGTTTTAAAGGAAGTGATAAGCTTGAAATTACTGATTTTTTTTTTTTTCTTTCTTTTTTTTTTTTTTTAAGATGTTCCAAGATATTTAAAAAAAAAAAACCAAACCAACTCCAAACCCCAGAAACCCTTCAGACTCCTTCCTCTCCCTCACTCCTCATGGGAAATTACTCAGAATTATCTCTCTTAGCCTGTCAAAAGAAAGCAGCTTATGAAATGTCAAACATTCATATGGCGAGAAGGAGACCGTAACTGAGAGCCTTGAAAGAGCCTTGACTGGGTGTGGAAGGAGCTTCATAACTCCTTGGTGTCTTGGGACCCCCTCCCTAATCTCTTCATTTCCACACAGCAGCAAAGTGCTGAGCATCAGGATTGGAACCAAAGCACCACACCAGAGGCTGTAGACCTCACCTGAGCAGTGAGAGTTAAACCACATCCTCCCAGCCCTGCAGTGCTTCACTGCTCCAGGGCTCCCCACCCAGGTCCTACAGGACAACCTCTCACCAGGCCTGGGGTCAGAAATGTCTCCATCTGAGGTGGCCACCCAGGGTCACCATCCTGGTGCAGAGAAAGAGAAGAGAAGAGATTTAGACTGGATTGTAGGATGTTGGCTAATGAGAAACTCAAGATGAGGCTNGAAAGATCAAAGATCACATTGGGTGATTCTGTGCTCCACAACCTCCCTGGAGGTGTTCAAGGCCAGGTTGGATGAGACCTTGAACAATCTGTTCTAGTGGGAGGTGTCCCTGCCTGTGGCAGGGGGTTGGAACTGACTGAGCTTTGAGATCCCTTCCAACCTAAACCATTCTATGGTTCTGTGATACAGCCCCAAACCCAGTGAGGAAGCTGCCTTCAGAGAAGAGCAAGGCTAACCAAGATGGGTCCAGAGGAACACTGAGTGCTTTTGACAGCAGTTTTCTTGACAAATATGCTCTGCAGAGATGGAGGAGTCCTGGCCTTTGTGCAGCTCCTCCACAATGACCACAGCCTTTGTTTGTGCTCTACAAAGAGCAGCAGGACAGCTGAGGACCTGTCTGCCTGCTGAGCTGCTGGAACAAGTAAGTGATGTGCTGGCAAGGGACATCTCCTCTGGAAGCTTCTCTGGGGGGAAAAAAAAATGGGTTGGGAGACTTGGCAGAGCTGCAGGGGATGGTGTGCAGCACTCTCAAAAGCACCCCAGGGACTTTGTGATCTAATCCTCTGCAGAAGTGGAATTCTCTGTCCTTAGCCTACCTAACTATTAAGTTTCTTCCTAAACCAGGGCAGCCTTGAGGGGCTCCTGTGCTGACAGAGTGCTGAGCTGAGCACCTCTGTTCCATGAGGGCTTGATTGCCAGGGTGCTTCTGTGCAGCAAGATGCAGGCAGTCCCCTTGAGGAACGTTCAAAGGTGCCTAAGCAATGCCAAGACAAATCAAACCCCAGGACTTGGCCTTGTTTGGAAATGCCAGGGCTTGGAGTTGTGCAGTTTGTGTAAGACACAGGGCAGAACAGGGAGGGGGGGAAGACCTGAAACAGCTCTGCTACAGCTCCTCTCTTGGCTGCCTCAGTGCAGGTGTCTCAACCACCACATCTCTACAGGCTCCTTCTGCCTTCCAACACAAGTGGCAATGAGATCTTTGGATCCCACAGCTCCTCTAATCCAGCAGAGCTACCTAATCAACTTCTCTGTGCTGCCACCAATGCCACTGAGCAGGCTTCAGTGTGAAACTGCTGACAGGATGCCAGCCACAGCCAGTGAAATGTTCCATTAATTATCATAACTGATATCAATAGCAGATGTCAGAGCTAATGAATGAGGACAGCCATTGCCAGGAAGAGATGTATGGGGTAGTCCTCCAGCCCCTGAATATTGGCTTCCAGAGGAAGTTTTCTCTGGATGTGAATGTCTGCCCAACCTACCATCACTAGGTAGAAGCACAGAATTGTTTTGGTTGGAAAAGGCAGAGTCCAACACAACCTTCAACCCAACACCACCATGGTCATTAAATCATGTCCCATGTGCCATGGCCACAGGTTTCTTGTGCACCCCCAGGGATGGAGACTCCACCACCTCCCTGGGCAGCCTGTGCCAATCCCTGACCACTCTTGCAGCAAAGAAATCTTTCCTAATCTCCAAACTAAACCCTCCCCTGGTGCAACTTGAGGCCAAACCTTAATGATTCTATGATTTGAACGTGCCCAGAGAAGGGCAGCAAGGCTGGGGAGGGGCCTGGAGCACAGCCCTGTGAGGAGAGGCTGAGGGAGCTGGGGGTGTGCAGCCTGCACAAGAGGAGGCTCAGGGCAGACCTCATTGCTCTCTGCAGCTACCTGAAGGGAGGCTGGAGCCAGCTGGGGTTGGGCTCTGCTGCCAGGCAGCCAGGACAGAAGAAGAGGACACAGCCTCAAGCTGTGCCAGGGCAGGGTCAGCCTGGATGTTAGGAAGAAGTTCTTGACACAGAGAGTGATTGGCATTGGAATGGGCTGCCCAGGGAGGTGGTGGAGTGCCCATGGCTGGAGGTGTTTAAGAGGAGGCTGCATGAGGCACTGAGTGCCATGGGTTAGTTAATGAGAAGGTGTTAGGGGATAGGTTGGACTGGATGATCTCAGAGTTCTTTTCCAACCTGCTTCATTCTGTGATTTCCTCTCATCCTATCACTTGTTCCTCAGGAGAAGAGACCAACCTATTTTTCCTAACCCAACCTCAGTCTCCCCTGGCACAATTTCAGGTCACTTCCTCCCGTTTTATCACCTGATACTAGGGAGAAGAGATCAACCCCACCTCACTGCAACCTCCTCTCAGGGAGTTGTAGAGAGCCACGAGGTCTCCCCTCAGCCTTCTCTTCTTCAGGCTGAAGAATCTCAGCTCTCTCAGACACTTCTGTTCTTTAGACCCTTCACCAGCTTTGTTGTGGAGGAAGAGGTCTTGGAGAGATGTGGCCAAGGGAAATTCCTATCCTTTAGAAGTCAAGAAAGGACCTGCTTGATGGAAGAGGTTTCAATATCTGAGGGGAGTAACTTGTTGAAAGGTCTTCCTTTCAGGAGTGAGCAAGCAGCATCACTATCAAGCTCCTGCACCATGGAGAACATAGAATCACAGGATAGGAGTTGGAAGGGACCTCTAGAGATCATCTAGTCCAACCTCCCTGCCAGAGCAGGGTCATCTAAAGCAGGCAGGAACAGAGAAGAGCATTAGAGATCAGCACCAGCAGCATCAGCACCCAGCACAGGGATGGGAGGAGGAAGCAGAAGAGCCCTCAGCATGGTCAGGACCAGCAGCAGCACTGCACAGGCTGTGCTCCATCACACAAGGACCTTCCCCTGGAAGGGGTGCAGGTGGTGTGTGTGGGGTGTGTGTGGTGTTGCCAGCATTTTCCTCATGATGGTGGAACACTCTGCAGTAACAGAGCAGCAGCTGAGCTCCCCTGCTTAACACCACCACAGACCTGCTCAAGCTCACTGCTGAGGCCTCTGTGCTTGAAATGGAGAGGAAAAAGATTTGCTAGAAAGTTTTCAGCCACTCTATGAAGCAGAGGAAAAAAAATCTGTGCCTCAGCAGAGGGAAAAAACTGTGCCTCAGCAGAGCCCTTTTTAACTTCTTTGGGGGGTGGTGTAAGAAAAAGCAAGGTGATAAAAATAAGCCCAGAAATGTTTTGGAGAGGTTTTGCATGATGCTTTCTCATTCTTTGGGCCAAACAATTTGATAACAAACACTGCCTTGCTTTGTTCACTTATTCTGTTTTTACTCCTGGGATAAAAGTCTCTCCTCAATGTCCCTCAGGGTTCTCACTTCTGCAGAAAGAGTGCACACAATAACCCTGCAATGAGAAGGAACATCCACGGCCAAAGGCTGGAGCAGCTCTGCTGTGAGGACAGGTTGAGGGAGCTTGGATTGTTCAGTCTGGGGAGGATAAGACTCCAGGGGGACCTTAAAGCTGCCTGAAGGGATCCTGTAGGAAGGCTGCAGAGGGACAAGGGGGAATGGTTTGAAGCTGAGGGAGAATAGGTTCAGACTGGATCTTGGGAAGTTCTTCAGTATGAGGGTGGTGAGACTCTAGCATAGGTTACCCAGGGAGGCTGTGGATGCCTCCACCCTGGGGATGTTCAAGGCCAGGTTGGACGAGGCCTTGAGCAACCAAGTCTAGTTGAGAGGTGTCCCTGCTCGTGGTGGGGAGGTTGGAGTAGGTGAGCTTTGGGCACTGCAATACAGGAGAGATGTGGAGGTGCTGGAGTGGGTCCAGAGCAGGGCAACAAAGCTGGGGAAGAGCCTGGAGAAGAAGTCTTATGAAGAGCAACTGAGGGAGCTGGGGATGGTTAGTGTGAGGAAGAGGAGGCTGAGGGCAGAGCTCATTGCTGTCTGCAGCTACCTGAAGGGACATTGTGGAGAGGCTGCTGCTGGGCTCTGCTCACAGGGAACTGGAGGCACAACAAGGGGGAATGGCCTCAAGCTGAGACTTGAGGTTGGAGGTCCCTTCCAACCTAAGCCATTCCATGAGAACCCTTGGTCAGAAGGAGCATCCCCAACAACCCTTAAATGAGAAGGAGAGGTAAACACTGAAAACATCATTAACAAAACAAATCCTCATCTCAAAGCCTTATCAGAGCCAGACCAAGCAGGGTACTTGATCTTATGTCTCGAGCAGCCCTAAAGTCTTTCATTACTGAGTTCAGTGGACCAGAGAGGCTACAACCCTGTACATCTGAATACAGATGATGTGCAATTCATGGGCCCTTGGTCTTCTCACTTAACCCAGCTTACTGGCCCATGATAGGGTTTGCCAACCTTGCTGTTTCAGGCAGGAACAAACATTTTATCTGCTGTCAGTTTAGAGAATCCATTCCCCCCTTCCCAACTCTCATTGGCTGTGCTCATTAATCATCCCCAACTCTTTCCACAGTGAGATGTGCTCATTTTTGTAGGGCTTGCTCAGCATGTCTTAAACAGCAGTGTGTTGCCCCAGCACTGGCGTGTGGCTGCCTCACTGAAATGCTGAGCTAATGGAGGTGGTGTCCAGGGACTCAGCTCTTGCTGCACTGACTCCACAGACAGCCTCTGCCTGCATGGACTCATAGAATGGTAAGGTTGGAAGGGACCTCATAGCTCAGTCAGTTCCAACCCTCCTGACATGGGCAGGGACACCTCCCTGAAAGGTTTGGTGGGATTACCTGGGACCCCAGCTTTGCTTTGATTGAGCTGAAATGATGGAGTAGTTGGATTGTAGAAACACAGAATCATAGAATGGCTTAGGTTGGAAGGGACCTCAAAGCTCAGCCAGTTCCAACCCCCTGCCACAGACAGAGACACCTCCCACTAGAACAGGTCACTCAAGGCCTCCTCCAACCTGGCCTTGAACACCTCCAGGGAGATTGTGGAGCACAGAAGCATAGAATGGGATCAGAGATCACATTCTGTGCTTCTGTGCTCCACAACCTCCCTGGGCAACCTGTGCCAGTGTCTCACCACCCTCACTGCAAACAGCTTCCTCCTAACATCCACTTTCAATCTCCCCTCTGACACTTCAAACCCATTGCCCCTTGTCCTGGCATTGCAAGACCTTCTCAATAGTCCCTTCCCAGCCCTCCTGGAGCCCCCTTCAGATCCTGCAAGGCCACTCCAAGGTCTCCTGGAAGCCTTCTCTTCTCCAGGCTGCAGAGCCCCAACTCTCTCAGCCTGTCCTCACAGCAGAGCTGCTCCAGCCCTCTGAGCATCTTGGTGGCCTCCTCTGGACTGGCTCCAACACTTCCATGTCCTTCCTGTGCTGGGGGCTCCACAACTGCACACAGGACTGCAGCTGGGAATGATAGACTCCTTGCAAAGCTGGCAGTGGCAGGGAAGGAAAGGTAAGGCTGGGGCAGGCCAATTAATTGGGCTGGAGGGTGATAGGAAACAGAGAGAATAATACTTAGCACCTCCAGAGCACTGTCCACACCTCCCTGGGGGCCAGGCACAGCACATCAGCGTTAGCATCTCAAAGAAAGGCACTCAGGGAGCAGCCACAGCTCCTCGGGCAGGTGTGCCCTGTGAGTGCTCAGCTTTAATGCAAGCACTTAACTCCATCATAACATTACTGCTATTATTCTGCTCCTCCCGTGCCTGCTGCAGCACTGGAGCGTTTGATTCCAATTGCCAGTGACATTTTGAAATGTGCTGATCCGATGAAACTGCATCTCCCACAGCTCCTTAGAGAGCTGCTAAGGGCTGCATCTCTCCCATGAAAGCTGCAGATTTGCCCAGAAAACTTCTTCTGCCCCTGGCTTTGCTGCAGGGTGGCCTCTGATGGTCCTGCTGGTCCTGGTCACAGGTGGTGTTTTCTGAGGAACTTGGGGTTCATAGAATCATAGAATGGGAAGGTTGGAAGGGACCTCAAGGATCAGCCAGTTCCAACCCCCTGCCATAGGCAGGGACACCTCCCACTAGCACAGGTCACTCAAGGCCTTCTCCAACCTGGCCTTGAACACCTCCAGGGAGGGAGCAGCCACAACTTCCCTGGGCAACCTGTGCCAGTGTCTCACCACCCTCACTGCAAACAACTTCCACCTAACATCCAGTTAGGATTGTTCAGCCCAGAGGAGAGAAGGCTCTGGGGAGAACTTAGAGCAGCCTTCCAGTACCTGATGGGCTACAGGAAAGCTGGGGAGGAACATTTGATAAGGGCTTGAAGTGATAGGATAAGGGACAATGGCTTTTTGCTAAAGGAGGGGAGATTTTGGGAGACAGGAAGAAATTCTTTAGAGTGAGGACCTGGCACAGGTTGCTCAGGGAAGCTGTGGATATCCCCTCCCTGGAGGTGTTCAAGGCCAGGTTGGATGAGGCCTTGAGCAACCTGTGAGATCTTCAAGGTCCCTTCCAGCCCATCCCATTCTGTGTCAGGTAGCTCACTCCTGTGGTTTCCAACCTGCTCCCCTCTGCCTCACAGAATCACTGACCCTGACATTTCTGCTCACTGTAGCTCTCTGATTCTGACCTTCAGCCTGTGCAGAAGCTTCTACATTTTAATCAAGGCACAAAGTCCTGATGGCAAACCTAGCCCAAGCCAATGCCTGCAGCAGTTGGACAATGAGATGAGCAGGATGAATATTTTGCCACCCACATTCAGGTTCTTGGAGCAGGCAGCTGCAGGAACCACATTCAGCGCTGAAAACTCTGCTGCCTTGAGCTGTAATTTCATGCCAATGTGCCTGGCATGCAACTATCTCGAGAGCCAGGCACACTGGATTGTCAGGCAGACACAGGCTGCTCTCCTCCCTGGCTCACCTCTGCAAAAACAAAGCTATCACCAGGAATTTCAGTGGTGGGGAACGAGGGTTTGAGTGGATGGAGCTGATTCTCTGCTCCAGCAACACATCCTGGCTTCCCTGGCTCATAATGCAGCACCAGCAGCTGGAGGATGCTGCCTCTTCTCTCTTCTCTTGCTTTCTGTGCTCTGAGGATTGGGAAGCTCANGCTGCTCCCTCCCTGGAGGTGTTCAAGGCCAGGCTGGAGGAGGCCTTGAGTGACCTGTGCTAGTGGGAGGTGTCCCTGCCTATGGCAGGGGGTTGGAACTGGCTGATCCTTGAGGTCCCTTCCAACCTTCCCATTCTATGATTCTCTGATTCTAAGTGTGGGTCCTACTGCTGTGGTGTAGCAGTGGCCCTGGCAGAGCTAGATAATGGCTACTCTCCATGGAGAAGGGAAGAGCAGCACCAGGAAGAGGCTGTTCCAGCTCCTGTTAATTTGGAGAAGCAAAGTGTGACCTGGCTTGCTACAGAACCACAGGGAAACAGTTAAATGTGAAGTTATTAAAATTAAATTAGGAGAGCCTGGTGGTGGACCTTAGTGGAAGCTCACCCCTGAACTTCCATCTGCTAACGGTGCTTGTCTGCATCTCTGCAGGGTTTCACCTCAGGCCAGACACTCACTTTGGTTGCTTTCAGAGAAATAGTAAGAATTAGGCTTAATATTTCTTACTGATGAACCAAAGAAGTAAGGCTGGAGGCTCCTCAGCTTTTTTTTGCCTCTTCTCAAAGCATTTCTTTGTGGTACACGACAGTGATGTTCCCTTGGGAATGGTGGATCCATCCCAGGGACACTTATGAAGGTATGCTCAGGGTGCCAGTCTCTCCTAATTGGTGCCCTGTGGTAGGACAAAGGGCAATGGCTACAAACTGAAACACAGCAAGTTCCACCTTAACAGGAAGAAAAAACTTGGGTGTGAGGGTGCTGGAGCCTTGGAGCAGGCTGCCCAGGTTGGTTCTGGAGTCTCCTTTTCTGGAGACTTTCAAGACCCATCTGGATGCAGTCCTGTGCTGTCCTAGCTGATTCTTGATGATCTCTAGAGGCCCCTTCCAACTTTCATGCTTGGAGATATTCAAGGTGAGGTTTGATAGGGCTCTGGGCAACCTGATCTAGTGGAGGATGCTCTTACTGACTGCAGAGGAGGTTGGGCTGGATGACCTTTGGAGGTCCCTTCCAACCCAGATCATTCTATGATTCTACCTCCTACTATTCCACAATTCTACCTCTTACTATTCCACGATTCTACCTCCTACTATTCCAGAATTCTAAGATCTTAAAGGTCTTCTCAAAAAAAAAAAAACAACAAACAAACAAAAAAAAAGTGATTCTATGACCTTTAAGGTCCCTCCAATCCAGACCATTCTATCATTCTACCTCCTGCTATTCCACAATTCTAAGATCTTAAAGGTCTTCTCCCCCCCAAAAATGATTCTATGACCTTTAAGATCCCTTCAACTCAGACCATTCTATGAATCTATGATTCTAACTCCTACCATTCCATGATTCTATGGTCATAAAGGTCTTCTCCAAGCAAAAGGATCCTGTGAAATTTATTTCCCCTACTCTATTCTCCCCTACAAGATAGCTCTGGAGGGACTTTTTAGGCTGTCAGGTAGGGATAGGACTGGGGGGAATGGAAGAAAGCTGGAAATGGGGAGAGTCAGACTGGATGGTAGGAAAAAGTTGTTCAGCATGAGGGTGGTGAGAGCCTGGAAAGGGGTGCCCAGGGAGATGGTGGAAGCTGAGGGAACAGCTTGGGTTCTTCACTGTGGAGAAGAGGAGGCTGAGGGAAGACCTTCAGGCTCTCTACAACTCCCTGAAAGGAGGCTGGAGCAAGGTGAGGGCTGGTCCATTCTCCCTAGTGACANGTTTCATTCCCTTCACCATCCTTGTGGCTCTGCACTGCACTCTGAAGCAGAGATTATCCCAGGGATAATGTTGCTCCTCAGCACCCTGCCAGCTTGGTTGCAGCAGGATGCTCCTGGTGTGCATCACTGCAAGAACCTTTTCTGCTGTGCAGATGGTGGAGATGAAGGACTGAGGTNTTAAGGCCAGGCTGGATGAGGCTGTGGCCAGCCTGATCTAGTGTGAGGTGTCCCTGCCCATGGCAGGGAGGTTAGAACTGGCTGCTCCTTGAGATCCCTTCCAACCCTGACTGATTCTACAATTCCATGATCCTTAAGGTCCCCTTCCCATCCATCCAACAATCCTACATCTCTATCCCCTCTCTTTTTTTCCTGAGACAAAGGCAACACTCTTCTATTTTATCTCCAGACGGGAAAAAAAAAAAGAAAAAAAAGCAAGCTGCCAAATAAATTAATCCTCCAACAAACACCCAGCCCCCTACAACTCTCTGCTTTGCAGATTTTTCTGCCTTCCACTCAATTATTTTATCCACTCCAGCATTACTATTTTCTTCCTTTAAACATCCTGAAGTGTGCCTGTGTGGGGGCGAGGATTGTGCGAGTCTCGCTGGGGGAATGAAAGCCACAAGCTACCCTCTGCTAATAGTCTATTACTTTCCTCCTCCTATTTACCTCATTCAGCAATTTTTTGGACTTGATTTGACAATGAAAGTTAATGCTCTGATATACACACACACCATCAAGATGCATTTTCCTCTCTGTTCCCCCCCCCCCCCTTTCTTTTCATTATTCCTTGATTAGAAATGCGAAATTTTCCCGAAGATTTAAACTGAGTAAAGTGACTGAAGTGAGGTCTGGCTGCTGGCTGCAACATTAGCTTTAATTGTCTGCTAATAGCTCCAAGTATTTAGCTCAATCTTCCAAGAGCCAGATAAAAATGCCTCATGGAATCATAGAATGGCAGGGGCTGGAAGGGACCTGCAAAGCTCAGCCAGTCCAATCCCCCTGCCAGAGCAGCATCACCCAGAGCAGGTCACACAGGAACACATCCAGGTGGGTCTTGAGTATCTCCAGAGAGGGAGACTCTACAACCCTCCTGGGCAGCCTGTTCCAGGGTTCTGTCACCCTCACAGGGAAAAAATTCCTCCTCATGGTTCCATGGAACTTCCTCTGCCTCAGCTTCCACCACTACCCCTTGTGCTGGCATTGGGCATCACCCAGCAGAGCCTGGCTCCAGCCTCCTGCCACTCACCTGCACATATTGATACACATGAATGAGGTCTCCCCTCAGGTTTCTCTGCTCCAAGCTAAAGAGCCTCAGCTCCACCAGGCTCTCCTTGTAAGAGAGATGTTTCATTCCCTTCACCATCCTTGTGGCTCTGCACTGCACTCTGAAGCAGAGATTATCCCAGGGATAATGTTGCTCCTCAGCACCCTGCCAGCTTGGTTGCAGCAGGATGCTCCTGGTGTGCATCACTGCAAGAACCTTTTCTGCTGTGCAGATGGTGGAGATGAAGGACTGAGGTCTTCACTACAAGGACATTGAGGTGCTGCAGCATGTCCAGAGAAGGGCTGTGAAGCTGGCAAAGGGTCTAGGGCACAGTTCTGGTGAGGAGCAGCTGAAGAAACTGAAACTGTTTAACCTAGAGGCTGAGGAGAGACCTCTTGGTTCTCTACAACTCCCTGAAAGGAGGCTGGAGCCAGGGTGGGGTCAGCCTCTTTTCCCAAGCAACAAGAAGAAACAGCCTCAAGTTCTATTAGGAGAAACTTAGGATGGACATGAGGAACAATTTCTTCCCCAAAAGGGTTGTTAAAGCCTGGACCAGGCTGCCCAGGGCAGGGTTGAGTCCTCATCCCAGGCTGCAAGGGCAGGGTTGAGTCCTCATCCCAGGCTGCAAGGGCAGGGTTGAATCCTCATCCCAGGCTGCCCAGGGCAGGGTTGAGCCCTCACCCTAGGCTGCAAGGGCAGGGTTGAATCCTCATCCCAGGCTGCAAGGGCAGGGTTGAATCCTCATCCCAGGCTGCAAGGGCAGGGTTGAATCCTCATCCCAGGCTGCAAGGGCACTGTTGAATCCTCATCCCTGGACAGGTTTCAGAGCCAGGTAGATGTGGTGCTGCAGGACATGCTTTAGAGGTGACCTGGCAGTGCTGGGTTAGTGGTTGGACCTGACAATGGGAGAGGCATTTTCAGCCCAGGGGATTCTATGGTTCTATGAGTTTGGCCCAGCCTGGTTCATTCATTTGGTACCACTGACCTGTCCTTTCCCAGCTCTGTCACTGGCTTTGGTCCATGCTACCTCCTGCACTTGAGTCTCTTCTGCAGAAAGGTAAATCACAGAATCACTGAATGGTAGGGGTTGGAAGTGACCTCTGGAGAGCATCCAGTCCAACCCCCCTGCCAGAGCAGCATCACCTAGGGCAGGTCACACAGGTGGGGTTTGAAAGTCTCCACAGAAGGAGACTCCACAACCTCTCTGGGCAGCCTGCTCCAGGGCTTTAGCACCCTCACAGCAAAGAAGTTTCTCCTCAGGTTGAGATGGAACCTCCTGCACTCCAGTTTGTCCCCACTGCCCCTTGTCCTCTTACTGAGTACCACCAAAGAGATCCTGACCTCTTCACCTCACCCCTCAGACATCTGTAGCCATTCCTCCTGCTACTCCAGAGTTGTGCCACCCAGCAAGGGGCAGCTTGTCATCCCACCTCAATGTTTGTGCTGGTCTAAAGAGGTTTGACAGAGGAATTCTAAGCAGAGAACAGAGTTTTGCCACCATCTAAAGATCTCACAGGGACACATCAATCCTGGGCACATTTCTGACTCAAGCAATTTTGAATCCATTTGTTTCCATTTCCTCATTGTGTTTCAAAGATGTCAAAGCCCTTTGATAAGACAAGAAGGGCTCATTACAACTTTCTGCTTCTTTTGTTTTCTCATTTCCTTTTAAACTTTCCTCCTCCAGGATGCCTTTATTGTTAAAAAAACACATCGAGTTTGTGATGTGAAGCCTTCTGCTGAGGGCTGGAGGAGTAGGGGCTCTGACTTCATCAAAAGAGGATGACTCAACAGGAGGGGAGTCAACAGCTTCAACAACTTCAAAAGAACAGGGTCAGAATTTTCATTACTTTTGCAATCTTTCAGTTTGAGCTTCTTATTGTGTTTGTAATTATAGTTCTATTATAATTTTTTTCAGGGGTATTTTGGTGGCCAGAAAAAAAAAAACCAACCCAAAAACATAAGGATAAGTGCAGGGTCCTGCATCTGGGGAGGGATAACAGCAGGCACCAGTAGAGGTTGGAGCTGCCCTAATGGAAAGCAGCTCTGTGGAGAAAGATTTTGGAGTGCTGGTGGGCAGCAAGTTCTGCATGGGCAAGCAATGTGCTCTTGGGGCCAAGAGAGCCAATGGCAGCCTGGGGGGGCACCAAGAAAAGTGTGGCCAGCAGGGCTAGGGAGGTTCTGCTCCCTCTCTACTCTGCCCTGGTGAGAGCACACCTGGAATATTGTGTCCAGGTTTGGGCTTCCCAGTTCAGGAGAGACAGAGACCTGCTGGAGAGAGTCCAGCAGAGAGTCATGAGGATGATTGAGGGACTTGAGAGAGAGTCTGGAGAGAGATTGGAGAGTTAGGAGGAAGTTGTTTGCAGTGAGGGTGGGGAGACACTGGCACAGGTTGCCCAGGGAGGTTGTGGAGCACAGAATCACCCAACGTGATCTTTGATCACGTTGGGTGATTCTGTGCTCCACAACCTCCCTGGAGGTGCTCAAGGCCAGGCTGGATGAGGCCTTGAGTGACCTGTGCTAGTGGGAGGTGTCCCTGCCTATGGCAGGGAGTTGGAAGTGGCTGAGCTTTGAGGTCCCTTCCAACCTTACCATTCTATGATTCCATCATCCACATGCCTTAGGACTGAGATTGTTGCTTACTCTTCCTCCTAAATCTGCAGAATCATTTGTGGCTTTGCATCAGCTACACATTTCCCATCCTTCCCTGCACAACATCTGCCAAGCCAGCTGTTCTCCATCTCACACTTGTGGATTACCCTTCCTAGGTGCAGCCTTGATGCTTGTCCTTATTCAATCACATCCTGGGTTTGTTTTTTTTTTCAGCCTGAGTCTCCAATTTGGCAGCTTTGCCTTGCACACAAACTATGTTCTGCAGTGTATTTGGATTTCTTCCCATCACTCTGCAGCTCAGCATCTCCATCAGGCTGATCTCTCCTCTGCTACCCACACCATTAAAGAACACATCAGCTGACAGCAGCTGCAGAACAGGTCCCAGGGCAGATGTGACAGATGACAGCAGGTGTAGGACAGGTCCCAAGACAAACCTGACTTAGCCACCCTTTAGTTTTCTCTCTTTAGCTGATATGGCAAATGCTGGTGCTGGGCACCTCCCCTTGCTTCTCTGCAAGTACAGCACCTTGGTCCAGCTGCCTGTGTTGGGGGGAGCTGTGAGCCTCCATCTTCCATCCCTTTTCATTTCTATGCCTCCTGCTGCTCTCAGAATTCCTGCTGGGCAAATTCTTGCTTGTTGCTGTTTCATCCCACCCTGTGGGACTCAACAAAAGCTGCAAAGCTCCTCAGAAACATCTTCAGAGCACCAAAGGGACTTGGATGTTCTGTGCCATCTCTTTATCCAACCCTACTCACTAGTGGCTGGCCATGAGGCAATGATTTCTTTCAGGCATCTGGTTTCTGAGATACCAAAATGTTGTTTTGTTTGTTGTTTTTTTTTTTTTTTACTCCTCCTTCTATTTTCCATTCAAATGCTAAATACTATAAAGAGGAAACCTCTCTGAAAACAAAGCAAACAAGACACAGCCTGCAAATCAGCAAGGTAAAATCCTTCCAAATGTCAGCTGTGTCTGAAGAAACCACTTCAGGAAAGGATCAAGAGCAAAACTGGGCTGCAAATCCTGAAATCAGGTGAACTACTCCAAAACCTAGAAGAAAAAAACCTCCTGAGCCCAGACACCTGAGGTTTCAGAGCTGAAGCTGCAGTCCTGGAATAAGTAAAGCTGGATCCCAGTTCCTGGGACTCAAGTTTGATTAGGTCAACATTTTAAGCAAATCTGGACCTCAATGCCTTGATTACTGAGTCTCACATTACTGTCTTTGGACTCCAGTTCTCATCCAGATCCTCAAAGCCTCTCTCTTATTCCAAAGGAAATGTAGATCTTCAAATCAAAGGACTCTTGGACCTCCTTTCTTACACTACTTTGAGTCCAGCTTCTTGAGCAAACATTAGATCATGAGCAGAAAGATTGAGTAGTTCTTTGGACAGCAAACAAATCCAGCTTTGGGACTAGAAGTTAAATGCTAAAAACATGTTGGTGGCAAAAACCTGCAAGGCTTTTAAGATGGGCTTGGAGAAGATTAATTCCCTGGGGCTTCTTGAGCCTCTCCTAGCAAGGTTTTGGCTTCAGGCAAGATCACAGAATCATAGAATAGTAAGGTTGGAAGGGACCTCAAAGATCATCTAGCTCCAACCTTCTGCCATAGGCAGGGACACCTCCCACTAGTACAGGTCACTCAAGGCCTCATCCAACCTGGCCTTGAACACCTCCAGGGAGGTTGTGGAGCACAGAATCACCCAACGTGATCAAAGATCACGTTGGGTGATTCTGTGCTTCACAACCTCCCTGGGCAACCTGTGCCAGTGTCTCACCACCCTCACTACAAACAACTTCCTCCTAACATCCACTTTCAATCTCCCCTCTGACACTTCAAACCCATTCCCCTTGTCCTGGCATTCCCAGACCTTGTCAATAGTCCCTCCCCAGCCTTCCTGTAGCCCCCTTCAGATCCTGGAAGGCCATTCCAAGGTCTCCTGGAAGCCTTCTCTTCTCCAGGCTGCAGAGCCCAAACTCTCTCAGCCTGGCCTCACAGCACAGCTGCTGCAGCCCTCTCAGCATCTTCGTGGCCTCTTCTGCACTGGCTCCAACACTTCCATGTCCTTCCTGTGCTGGGGGCTCCACAACTGCACACAGGACTGCAGCTGGGGTCTGAGGAGAGCAGAGCAAAGGGGCACAATCCCCTCCCTTGCCCTGCTGCCCACACTGCTCTTGCTGCAGCCCAGCACACAGTTGCTGTCTGGGCTGCACTCACACTGCAGCCTCATCTTGAGCTTTGCATCACCCCAGACCCCCAGGACCTGTTCCTCAGGGCTGCTCTCAGCCATTCCCCACCCAGCCTGGAACTGTGCTTGGGATTGTGCTGCCCTAGGTACAGGACACTGCAGGCTCATGTTGATGCAGGCAGCAGGATTAGGGAAAGCAATGAAAATTCAACTCATCCTTTCATTTCCCATGGGCAGAGGTGGCAGGCAAAGAGACTTTGCTGTTGGCTGGTTGAGTGTGCCAAAACTTCAGCAGAAGCTGACACAGAATCTAGTTCAGGGTCTGATCAACATCTCTGCATGTTGGGTGCACTCAGAATCCTGAGCTGAACTCAGCTTATGGCGCTCCAGAGAAGAAATGTTTTGTTTTGCTTCCTACTCTTTTGATGACAGATTATGTAAATGAAGAACAACTTCTGAAGGCAAACCTGAAGAAGTGAAGCAAAGCTCTGCAAAGGCTGAAGCTGAGCTTCCTGAATGCTGCAGAGTATGTTCAAGGGAGGGGTTCAGTAGCAGTGGATTCACCAAACCTTTTGGTCTAACTAAATCTGCCTCTTTGGCAGTAAAAAATGCAAACAAAGGAGTCTTAAAGAATTCCCTGGTGGTTGGTCTGGCATCAGGTCATGAGAAATAACTTTTTTTTTTTTCACTGTGAGGGTGACTGAGCCCTGGAACAGGCTGTCCAGAGAGGTTCTTCTTTGGAGCCTTTCAAAACTCACCTGGATGTGTTCCTGCAGGACCTGCCCTGGGTGATGCTGCTTTGGCAGGGGGGTTGGACTCTACCTCTGTAGGTCCANTGATTCTATGACTCTATGACACAAGTATGAGTGTCCTCTACAAACCACCTCTGTGTCCCAGGGTTCAACCAAGGATGAGGAGAAGGCTGTTGAACCTCTGCTTTCACCTCCAGAAGGAGCTGAACTGAGCAGGGGTGAAGGCATTTGATGTTTACAGCCCTCTTTTTAAAAGTACCACTCAAAAACCATGCAAAGCCCAGTCCAGCTAGGAGCTGTTGCTGTGCACAGCTTCTAAGTCAGGAAAGCTGCTGGCTGGGAAGCCTTCATTTATCTTCTGGAGTGTTGACTCACAGGAGGCATCCTGAGACAGCTCCTGCATGGCTGGAACTTTGGAAATCAGTTTAGTTATCCTGGTGGCTGAATGTAGACTTAGAAACTTCCTTTCCCCTCTATGTTCTGAAAGTTTTAGTGGCAATGTGATGCTCCAGGTGTGCCCACTCCTGGGCTGCCCAGGTCAGGAGGGACAGGGAGCTACTGGAGAGAGTCCAAGGGAGGGCTACGAAGGGGCTGAGCACTGCCTGGTGAGGAGAGGCTGAGGGACCTGGGGCTGCTTAGTCTGGAGAAGACTGAGAGGGGATTGAATCAATGTTTATAAATATCTGAGGGCTGGGGGATCAGGAGAGGGGGGACAGGCTCTGCTCAGTTGTGCCCTGTGACAGAACAAGGGGTAATGGATATAAACCAGAGTAGAGGAGGTTCCAGCTCAACACAAGGGGCAACTTCTTGCCTGGAAGTGTCCCAGAGCCCTGGCACAGGCTGCCCAGAGAGGTTGTGTAGTTTTCTTCTCTGGAGCTTTTCCAGGCCTGTCTGGATGTGTTGCTGTGTGCCCTGAGCTGGATTGTCTGGTCCTGCTGTGGCAGGGGGGTTGGACTGGATGAGCTCTTTGGGTCCCTTCTAACCCCTAATGTCCTGTGAGCCTGTGATCAACTCACACCTCCAAAAGGTCTAACCTGACTTTCCTTGCCAATGGACAAAACACTTTTTGGGCAAAACTTGTTTTATTTCCACCACACCACCACAGGTTGGGACTGATTGAATAGGTTCTGAACCTCCTCTTAAAAGCAGTTGGAAAAGAAATGGAACCGAAAATAAGAAAAGCTTAAAAGAAAAGGAAAAAAAAAAAAAAAAGCAATCTGCTATTAATTTTTTTTTTCCAACTTTTTGCTTCACTGGAAAAATTGAAAAATTTTCAATTCAGGTTAACACAGAATGCATTTTTTTTTTTCCCCCTCCTCTTTCTTTTCCTTTTCCATTTGGCCATTGAACCAAAAACTGCGTGGACTCTTAGCTCCTATTGGCACCCATTTCTTGCTCAATTGTGTTGCTTCATTGCCCCTATTTTCAAAGAGACAGCTCCAGCTCTCTAATTGTATCTGCTGTGCTCGTTGAAGGCAGTGCACAGGAGATGCTGGCTACTCTGGATGATTATAGGTTATTTTGTTTTAGTGGAGGGGAAAGGAAACAAAAAGAAAGAAAAGAATAATCATTGGTCCATGCTAGCTGTAATTTGTGTCTCCTCTCCATGTTCAGACCCGCCAAGTACTTCCATTTAATGTCATTATGCAGGAATCCCAGGCTGAGTGCTTGTTTCAGGGGAGGGGGGGAAAAAAAAAAGGGTTGTCAGAAAATGGCGTTTTCTGAGGAGTGAGTCGTTGCTCAGGAATGTGTTGGCTTCAATCGGTTTTGATGTGGAGAAGAAGAAAAAAAAAAAGAAGATAAAAAAAAGAAAAAGAATTAGAAAAGAAGACAAAAGAAGAAAAAGAAAGAAAAACGAAAACAGAAGAAAGAAGAAAACAAGAAGAAAAGAAGAAAAAAGAAAAAAGGAAAAAAGGAAAAAGACAAGAAGAAAAAAAGAAAAACAGAAAGAAAGGAAAAAAGAAGAAAAAAGAAGAAAAAAGAAGAAAAAAGAGAAGAAAAAAGAAGAAAAAGAAAGAAGAAAAAAAGGGGAAAGAAAGAAGAAAAAAAAAGAAGGAAAAAGGGAGGAAAAAAGAAAAAAGGAAGACCAAAGAAAGAAAAAAGGGAAAATAGAAAGAAAAAAAGGGGAAAAAAGAAAGTAAAAAGGGAAAAAAAGAAAGTAAAAAGGGAAAAAAAGA
>WBNM01033180.1:7615-25722 GCA_013399055.1 Ramphastos sulfuratus | reverse complement strand
CAGAACTGCACACAGTTCTTCTTGGAATGAGAGGCAGCAGGAAGCCACCAGCTGCTGTCAGTGACAGTGGCCCATGGCCCTTATTGTTCTCCTAAGATTTCTTTTTTTCTTTTTTTTTTCTGCTAGGAAGTGGTTTTACAACCTGCAGCCAAGCAGACATGGTGCTAGGGGAGCCAAAAAAGCTATGGGTGGAGAGATCTTGTGGTCTTGGGGCTGAGATTCCTAAAGAGTTATTTATATGATAATTTTATTTTTTTAAACCACAGTGACTCAAGCCTGCCTTGAATGGCAGCAGCTTCATTGTTAGAGGTCTTGCTGTGCCATCTCACAGGGTTCTAAATAGCTCAGAGACCCTGGAGTCCCAACTGTGGCTCTGCAACACTCCTGCTCCCCATCTGGGGATGCACAACACATTTGTGCTGGCATTTAGGCTTGGCCTAAGGTTTTCCTTCAATTATCCTCACCTTGCCCTGCTCTCATATTCTTTCTCCCAGGTCAGGCTTTTTGCAAAGGGAAGGTCCTGCCTGCAGCAGACTTTATTTTCTAGGTGAGGTGGAAAAGTGTGACACAGAGAGAGAAGAAGATAGAGATAGACCAGCACCCCCAGGTCTTCCTCTGCTGGGCAGTTTCCAGCCACTTTTCGCCTAGTCTGGTGTATTCATGAGGTTGTTGTGACCCAAGTCCATGACTCAGCACTTGGCCTTGTTGAATCTCATACACTTGGCCCCAGCCCATTGATCCCTCCTGTGCAGGTCCCTCTGCAGAGCCTTTCCTACCCTCAAGCAGCTCAACACCCCCTACCACCTCAGCATCCTCCTGAAGGAGCTTGGCAATACTAAGAGCTGCTGCTTCCAATATCCTCCTGATGAAAGAGTCTGCTCTGGGTTGAAGCCCAGCAGTGCCTGCCCCAGGCTGTTGCAACAAGGAGGCCTCATTCCCTTGAGCTCCTCTTTGCCTGTTATCTCGCATGCAAGTCCAAGCCGCGGAGCTGTTTGCGAGAGGAGAGAGGCAAACGTCTTGCTGCTTAGGGCTTATTAACTGCAAGCCCCCAGCTAAAAGCAAGCAAGACTGCACCAACGCTGACACTGCAGAAAGCCAAAGAGCTCTCGGGGGCTCTGAGTGATCTCGTTAAAGAAAAGGCCCCACCCTGTGTGCTGAGAACAGAGTAGGGTGCGTGGTCGCAGCACGGTGACCGCCCGGCGGTGAGCTCAGCCTGACGCCCAGCCAGCAGAGACCACCACACCCAGGAGAGGCAAAACTCTTCAGGAAACATGAGCCTCCTTCACATCAGGCTTTGTTTTAACAGTTTTGCTTTATTTCCATCAAACAGCCTTAATCTGCAAGCAATGCTGGCTGGGGCAGCCTTCTCCTTGCCCAAAGCCACGAGCAGAAAGCTTCTCCTCTCTCACTCCTTTTCCCTCCCTATCTATAGGTGTGCTTAATGAAGCAAACACCCAAACAGGGTGGAGTCATAGGATGGTTTTGGTTGGAAAAGACCTTTTAGATAGAATCATAGAATGGTAAGGTTGGAAGGGACCTCAAAGATCAGCCAGTTCCACCCCCCTGCCACAGGCAGGGACACCTCCCACTAGAACAGGTCACTCAAGGCCTCGTCCAACCTGGCTTTGAACACCTCCAGGGAGGTTGTGGAGCACAGAATCACCCAATGTGATCTTTCCCATTCTGTGCTTCTGTGCTCCACACCCTCCCTGGGCAACCTGCGCCAGTGTCTCACCACCCTCACTGCAAACTCTGAAGACTCTAAGCCTAGAGTGCTGCAGACTCTGAGCTTAGAGAGCTGAAGACTCTGAGCCTAGAGAGCTGCAGCCTGAGCCCAGAGAGCTGCAGTGTGGCCATGGGAACTTGCCACAGCTGCCTGGGCCCTGGGAGCACAGCTTGCAGGAAAGGGCTCTCCAGCTGCGCGGATGAGATTCTCCCCAAGACCAAATGCTTTTCCTTTCTCTTTTTTTTTTTTTTTTCTTCTCTCTCTTTCCTCACTGAGCTGATGGGAAACTGTTTGCCAAACCAGCAATATCCCCTGTGGAAAAGTCTGAAAGCATTCAGAAAGAGTGCAGCAGCTGCCTTCTTTAGAAGTCAGTGGAGTGGAATGCGGCGGGAGGTAAGATCTTCTCCGGCGTGCTTGTTAATGCCACGAAGAATTTGGTGGCAGAGATCTAATTTTCTGTTAAGTTCCACAAGCAGGTTGCAAACAAAAAAAAAAAAAACAAACAAAAAAACCAACCCAAAAAGCCCACTGAGATAAAACCTGCTGCTCAGCACTGTGTGCTTCAGGTTTGCTTGTTCTTTCTTTCCACACAGATAATCGAACCTCCAGCCAGATACTAAACTGCGGTGCTTTAGCTGTAATTTGCAGATAGAGCTCACCCACTGAAAGGCAGCTCATATCTCCAGCACCTTCTGAAACACACTTCTGGGGATTAATGCTGTTAGGGAAGGGTTGACATCAGCCCTCAGCTTTAGATGGAGCTGGATCTGCACTCAGACACTAGTTAATTGGCCTGATACATGTGAGAACTGCAGGGCTGTACACAGGACTGCAGGTGGGGTCTGAGGAGAGCAGAGCAAAGGGGCACAATCCCCTCCCTTGCCCTGCTGCCCACACTGCTCTTGCTGCAGCCCAGCACACAGCTGCTGTCTGGGCTGCACTCACTGCAGGCGCATCTTGAGCTTTTCATCACCCCAGATCCCCAGGTCCTGTTCCTCAGGGCTGCTCTCAGCCATTCCCCAGCTTTGGGTCAGACACTTAGGAAGACTTTCTAACCTTCCATTCCAAGTGAAGCCACCACATGGTCCTGCAGTCCCTGAGGCAAATCTCATCAAGAGGCTTTCTGGAGATGCCAACTGCCTTGCTGAGCAAGGTGCAGTGGAAGCAGCCTGGCCTGGCAGAGCGAGGCCAGCTGAATGCTCACCCAGTTTGAATCCCAAATGTGAGTATCACACTGCTGGGTGCCCAGCAGGTGACACTGCTCAGACTGACTGCTGCAGTCAGCATGTTTGGAGGTTGGCACTCCAAACAGCAATCTCTAAGGTTAAGGCTATACTGAGACCTCCTAATTCTACCCATTAAGAAAGACATTGTAAAATCATTGAATTCTTTTGCTTGGACAAGGCCTCTAAGATCATGGAGTCCAACATCACCACAGCCATCAAACTGTATCCTAAGGTGCCACGGCCACAGGTTTCTTCAACTCTTCCAGGGATGGGAACTCCACCACCTCCCTGGGCAGCCTGTGCCAATCCCTGACCACTCTCAAAGCAAAGACATTTTTCCTCATCCCCAACCTAACCCTCCTCTGGCACAATTTTAGGCCATTCCCTCTTGTCCTTTCACTTGTCACTAGGGAGAAGAATCCAACCCTCACCTCCTTTCAGGCAGCTGCAGAGAGCAATGAGGTCTCCTCTCAGCCTCCTCTTCTCCACACTAAATGACCCCAATTCCTTCAGCCTCTCCTCCCCAGCCCTGCTCTCCAGACTCTTCACCAGATATGTTTGGTTCCTAAGACAATTATTATGTTTGCACAAATCAAAGGAGGGGGCAGGGGAGGGAACTGCAGCTCTGCAGCACCAAGTTTTTGGAGGTTTGCTCAGCAACTCAAGCATCAGCTCCCAGAGCTGCTGCAATCCATCACGAGTGGCACCACACAGCACTGGTGGGTGCAGGGCAGTAAAGCAAGGGGTTAATGAGAGTGAAGAGCCCTGCAGCAGCACTTGCAGCTCGCAGCTATCTTAGTCCTCTGCTGCAGATCAGGTTTTACGTTTGCTTCTCCCAAGGCGTAAGAGAGGCAGGGAAGAGACTTGCCAAAGGTCATACAGGATACATCTCATGCAAAACAAGGCTTGCTGACTGACAGGGCTGCAATGGTCCAAACAACAGCCTCAGGCCAAGTCCTCCTTCCAGGAAGCTCAGCTGAGCACAAACATTTCATTTTCCAAGAGCAGCTCTGCTCCAAGCCTTGCATCTCCCCGGGCAGGAAAGCCAGCCAGCTCCTTTTCCATGGAAACTTGCATACCCAAAGTGGTGTGAGCAGCTCTCCCCACAACCAAGCCCTCCCTTACAGGCAGGGAGAAGCATTGTGCAAGTCTGCAGAACAGTGCTGCACCAGTGAGCTGCTTGGAGGCTAACTGGAATCTTTTAATGAGAAAAATGAGATGATAGGCTGTGAAAAGGGAACAGTGGTGATGTCTGCTGCACTCATAGGCTTGCTGAGGTGGATAAAAGCAAGGACACAAATATAGATAACACAGAGAGTCTCTAGGAGCTGCTGTGTCTGCTGGGCTTCTGCTGTTAACCCAACTCATCACTCTGCTTCTAACCCTCCTTGCCCATCCTCCAAACTCACCGTGCACATAAGGCAGACCCTGGGGTAAGGCAGAGGGGTGGGAAGAAGGTGGAAGGGTGGTTGGGAGCCCCTCCTGGGGCCTCTGATTTCTGAGAGGGAGATTGTGGTTCTGTGTTACCTTTACCTTTTATATGTCTGTGTATATATTTATATTTGTAATATATTGTAAATATCTGTTTGTATATTGTACTAAGCTGTAAATAGAGCTTCATTCTATATAGCTTCAGTCCTTACCTTCCAGCTGGCTGAGTCTCTAGTCTGGGTGATTTTCATAGAGTAGGGGAGGGGGAGGTAACTCCCAAACCATGCCACATGTACGACNGTCCAACCTAAACCTCCCTTGGTGCAACTTGAGGCCAGTTGTTTGCTCTTTGGGAGCAAAGCCCAACCCCCACCTGGCTGCAGCCTCCTCTCAGGGAGCTGCAGAGAGCAGCTCTGCCCTCAGCCTCCTCTTCTCCACACTGCACACCCCCAGCTCCCTCAGCTGCTCCTCCCCAGCCCTGTTCTCCAGACCCTTCCCCACCTTCATTGCCCACCTGTGGACAAGCTGCAGCAACTCAGTGCCTTTCCTGTAATGAGGGGGTGAGATGTCTCAGCCCAAAGCCTCCCAGCTCAACAAGGGTGAAGAACTACTGAAGAGAGTCCAGCTCAGGCCCATGTAGACGCTGAGGGGATTGGAACAGCTCACAGATGAGGAGAGGCTGAGACCTGGGGCTGGTTAGCTTGGAGAAGAGGAGGCTGAGTGGGACCTTATCAATGCTTACAAATATCTAAGGGGTGGGTGTCAGGAAGATGGGGACAGACTCTTCTCAGTGGTGCCCAGTGGCAGGACAAGAGGCAGTGGGCACAGATGTGAATGTAGGAGGTTCCATCTAAACCTGGGAAGGAACTTCTTGACTGTGAGGGTGGCAGAGGCCTGGAGCAGGCTGCCCAAAGAGGTGGTGGAGTCTCCATCTCTGGAGACTTTCAAGGCCCAGCTGGATGTGTTCCTGTGTGACCTGCTTTGGGTGATCCTGCTCTGGCAGGGGGCTTGGACTGGATGATCCTCATAGGTCCCTCCTGGCCCCTGACAGTCTGTGTGATTCTGTGATCTCACCAGTTTGTGGGGGGGTTGCAGTAGGAGCACAGACCTCATTCTCCAGTGGGAGGTTTATCCTCAAGTTTTATTAATGGACTCATACAACTGTGAGAATTCTGGGNCCCTGAAGGTGTTCAAGGCCAGGAAACCCAGCAACAGGCACTCAGGTGCATCCTCTTCTCACAGCTTCTGCTGGGCTTCAGTGCTGCTGCTTTCTGCCCAGCATGCACAAGTGGTGAGAAAGCCAGAAAGAGAGGATGGGCACAAGGCTCCTGCTGGAGACAGCAAAACAGGGAATCAAGAGGTGCTGCTGACCTCCTGATCTCTCTGTATTCAGACTTGGCCTCTGTTAACCTTGTCCAACTCACCTCCAGGGGTGAGCAAAGACCACTTCTGAGCTGTGTGCTCAGTCACTGCCCCAAAGTGGGACCCTGGCCCGGGCCAGATTCAGCACAACACATGCTCTAAGTCACACAAACTGTGCCAGCAGCTCTGGGATGCTCAGGTCCCAGCATCAGGATGCAGCTTGTGTTACACTGCAGCCATTTGTCACTCACAGGAGCTAAGAAATGAACAACACCAGCACTGGTGGTGCACAGAGCCCAGAGCAGCTGGGGCCATGCAGACCCTGCCCTTTCCTGCTTACCAAGCACTGCCTAAGAGGATGCTCTCACAGTGTCAAGGTGCCAGTGCCCTGTAGCTAAGTTGGCAATGCCATCTAGTGCATAGAGGCAGAAACAGCAGAGCCTGCAGGGGCTGGCAGGTGTACATGGCATCGGCAGTGCAGCCCAGATGTGCCCTCAGGCAGGGCAGTAGAGCTGATGATGGCAGCAGGCTTTGGCCACAACCCCTGTGTGCTGCTGCCCTTCGCTGTGCTTGCAGCCCCTGTGCTGAGCATCCCTGCTGCCTGACACACACAGACTCATGCAGTGGCTTTGCTTGGAAGGGACCCTAAAGATCATCTAGCTCCAACCTTCCTGCCATGGGCAAGGTCACCTTCATGGTCAGCTTCTACCAGCCCAGGTTGCTCATGGCCCCATCCAACCTGGCCTTGAACACCTCCAGGGAGGGAGCAGCCACAGCCTCCCTGGGCAATCTGTGCCAGTGTCTCCCCACCCTTACTCTAGAGTTTCTTCCTAATCTCCACTCTCACCCTCCCCTCTCCCAGCTCAAAACCATTGTCCCTTGTCCTGTCACTCCAAGCCCTTGTAAATGTCCCTCCCCAGCTCTGGAACAGGTACTGGAAGGCTGCCCTAAGGTCTCCCTGGAGCCTTCTCTTCTCCAGGTTGAACAGATACAACTCAGCATATCCCCACAGCAGAGGTTCTCCAGCTCTCTGATCATCTTCCTCCTCTGGACCCTCTCCAGCAGCTCCAGGTCCTTCTTGTGCTGAGGACACCAGCACTGGAGGCAGTGCTGCAGGTGTGGTCTGAGCAGAGCAGAGGAGAGGAGAGCAGAGAGCAGAGGAGAGCAAAGTAGAGGAAAGCAGAGCAAAGCACAGGAGAGCAGAGCAGGGGAGAGGAGAGCAGAGCAGGGGAGAGAAGAGCAGAGCAGGGGAGAGCAGAGCAGAACAGGGGAGAGCAGGGCAGAACAGGGGAGAGCAGGGCAGAGGAGAGCTGAAGAGAGCAGAGCAGAGGAGAGCAAAGTAGAGCAAAGAAGAGCAAAACAGAGGAGCAGAATCCCCTCCCTGTGCTGCTGCTCTCCCCTGCTCTGGCTGCAGCTAGCACACAGCTGCCTCTAGACTGCCAGTGCCCTGTGCTGGCTCCTGGGGAGCTTGCCCTGGATCTTTCCCCCCCAACAAGGGCCTGGCCTTATCGGGAAGCTCCACCTGGCCTGGGGAGGGAGGGGAAGTCCTCTCCTTTCCCCCAAAGCTTCCAGACAGAGTGTCCCAACTGCACCAGCCTGTGGTCCCTCCAGCCAACGCAGCTCAACGCTTTGGCTCTCCGGCGTCACTCGGATGTAAACCATCTCCCTCAGAAGCATTTTTGTTGCTGTTCAGGCCAGGCAAACACTTTCTCACTAACAAGAAACATTTTGCTTAGGCAGGAACAAAGGGTGAGGTTTCTTCACACAGAGGAACCAAAGGTTTCCTTTCATGGAGAGCTCTCTCTGACGCAGGCTGAGATCTTTTTGCATTTTGGGTTGAGGTTTTTTGGTGGTTATTAAATTTTTTTTTTTTTTTGGTTTTTCCAAGTTCCTATTTCCTCCCCCCCCCCCCCCCCCAAAAAAAAAAAATTAAAGCTGATGATCATTTTCTCCTTGCATAACTTTTCAGTGATTGAAAACATCTAATTTTTTTTTCTTTTTCAATGGGAAAAAAAAAAATTGGCTTTTAAAAATATTTTTAATCAGCAAAAGGCTACGTCTGTCACTAAGAATGTGTGACCTCTGCAAGCAAAATATTTCAGCAGCTATTGAAAACAGATATCTGGTTAAGGAAAAGGGTAAGTTATAAACTTTTTGGTTTGTGGAGGGTCCATTTCTAGCTTGATAAGGCACAGCTCTGTCTTCCAGAGTGGTTTAAAGGAGCAAACTTGGATTCGTTTTGGGTTTTGTTGTTGTGGTTTGGTTTTTGGTTTGTTTTTTTTTTTTCCCTAAAGCTTTCATTATTGTTCCACACCTCTACCAAAACATTCCAGGAGACTGTTCCTCATTACAAAGCCTTTGCCTTACAAGCCCTTCATACATTTAATAGGCACAGAAAGGTCAGAGGAGAGGGGAAATTGGTCTACCTGGGCTTGATTTAGAAATAGTTTAATAGAGAGAGCAGCTCCACCCCACTCGTTGCTGCTGAAGGTTATGTGTCTAAGAGCCAGGCTGGCTTCTCACTTCCCACTGAGTTATCACAGAGTCATAGAATCATTTCACTTGCAAAGGCCCTCTAAGGTCATCCAGCCCCAGCCATCGACCCAACACCACCATGCCCTAAACCCTGTCCCCAAGTGCCATGGCCACAGGTTTCTTGAACAGCTCCAGGCATGGGGACTCCACCACCCCCCTGGGCAGCCTGTGCCAATCCCTGACCACTCTTGCAGCAAAGACATTTTTTTCCTCATCTCCAACCTAACCCTCCCCTGGCACAGTTTCAGACCATTTCCTCTCCTTCTATGACTTGTCACCAGGGAGATGAGACCAACTCCCACCTCACTGCCACCTGGCAGAACGATGTGGAGGGCATATTTCCTGGTGGCTACTGGTGTGCTCAAAGGGTTAAATCGCCCTCGGCCATGCAAGCACCAACAAATCCTCTCTGCAGAGGAAGCTGTAGGGGCTGGATGAAGCAGGACCTGAGCAGCTTCCACCCAACTGCTGCCGGAGGCAGTGGGAGCTGCTCCACAGGCTTGGAGCTAAGTCAGGGCTTAAGTAGCAACTGGAAGGATAAAAGCTTGTGGGATCAGGCCTTAAACCAACAGCTCCTGACTCACTACAGCCTCAGAGAATGTCTGAAAGAACCAATATCATCAGGGGCCTGCATGTTAAAATAAATGAGAATCAATACTGTTACCAGCCCTTAATTCATGCTAACAGAAGCACTGCCTCAGAAGCAGAGTTAATAAACCCAGCTAGACCCCTCTGCCACCATCCACCTATTAAAAAGATCCAAACCATTTACATATTGACTACATTCCTTTGAAATTAAGAGTGTTTCCTTGGGATTTAGGCATTGATCTGGGCTGAGCCATGCCTGACATCTGGAGCAGTTAAAACAGCAACCTGAACAGCCTCGGTCTGCTGCTAGCACTGGGAAGCAAACCCCAGCCCAGCTGTAACTTGTGTGCTCTCTGCTGTCTCACAGTCACCAGAGCCACTACCCACCACACACACACTGCTGCTGACACTGAGGTTAAGCCCCAGGGTTGCTCCCATGCTCCTCAAAATCCCCATCTTCCTCCAGGAAGGGGGCCTTGCATAGAGTCCTGATCCTCACTCCCTCCCCATCATGTTGCTCACAGGCGTGCAAGGAGTTCAGGTTCATCACCCCCTGCAATGCTCCAGGCTTGGGGTAGAGGGAGTGGAAACTGCCCAGCAGTGTTGGGCAACAGGTGGCTGAATATGAGCCAAAGTGTGCCCAGGTGGCCAAGAAGGGCATCAGCAGCCTGGCCTGGATCAGCAATGGTGTGGCCAGCAGGAGCAGGGCAGGGATTGTCCCCCTGTACTCAGCATTGCTGAGGTCACAGCTTGAGTCCTGGGCTCAGTTTTGGACCCTCACTCCAAAAAGGACATTGAGGGGCTGGAGCAGGTCCAGAGAAGGGCAAAGGAGGAGGTGAAGGGTCTGGAGAACAGAGCTGGGGAGGAGCAGCGGAGGGAGCTGGGGGTGGTTAGTGGGGGTGGAGAAGAGGAGGTTGAGGGCAGAGCTCATTGCTCTCTGCAGCTCCCTGGAAGGAGGTTGGAGGGAGGTAGGGGCTGGGCTCTGCTCCCTACTAACGAGTGACAAGGCCAGAAGAAATGGCCTTAAGTTGCACCAGGGGAGGTTTAGAGGTTGGAGGTTAGAAGAAACAGAACCCTTGAAAGGGTTCTCCAAGACTGGAAGAGGCTCCCCAGGAAGGTGGTTGAATCCCCACCACTGGAGCTGTTCAAATGCTGTCCAGATACAGTGCCCAAGGATGTGGTGTAGTAGTGGCCCTGGTAAAGTCAGCTAATGGTTGGACTTGATGATCTTGAAGGCCTTTTCCAACCACAGTAACTCTGTGATCATGGCCAGGGCAATCCCCAGCTATCTGCTGCATCTCTCTTAGCTCTTTGGCTAGGAAGCCAACATGGCAGAACTACTCAGCACAGGCCCAGGGAACAGAACAAGTCTAATTCACTTGGCTAATTGTGTTCAGACAGGGAGGCTCCAGAACACCTCTACCCAAGACAACAGCTCCCCACCAGCAAAGAGGGCAGGGCGGCCACTCACTTGCCCAGCTGCCCACCAGCAAAGAGGGCATGGTGCCCACTCACTCGCCCAGCTCCTCACCAGCAAAGAGGGCAGGGCGGCCACTCACTTGCCCAGCTGCCCACCAGCAAAGAGGGCATGGTGCCCACTCACTCGCCCAGCTCCTCACCAGCAAAGAGGGCAGGGCGGCCACTCACTTGCCCAGCTGCCCACCAGCAAAGAGGGCATGGTGCCCACTCACTCGCCCAGCTCCTCACCAGCAAAGAGGGCAGGGTGGCCACTCACCCAAAATCAGAGTGTTGTGAAAGACATACATTGGTAAGTGCCTCCAGAGCCCAGCCACACAGACAGAGAGTCACAGAGAACCATGGAATCACAGAATGCATCAGGTTGGAAGAGAACCCCAAAGGGCATCTTGTCCAACTGCCCCTAGAGCAGGTTGCTCCAACTAGAGCAGGTTGCTCAGGGGCACCATCAAGTTTGAATGTCTGCACAGATTGGGCCTCCACCACTTCTATGGGTAACCTGTTCCAGTGTCTCACTACCCTCTTCTTTATGTCCAGCCTAAATGTACCCTGCTCTAGTTTCCACTGCCCCTTGACAAAGCACAGAATCATTAAGACTGCCAAAGACCTCAAAAAATCATCAGGCCCAACCTTCTACTCAACACTCCCATGCCTACTAAACCATGTCCCCAGGTGCCATCTCCACATGTTTTTTTAACACCTCCAGGGATGGGGACTCCACCATCTCCCTGGGCAGCCTGTGCCAGTGCCTAACCACTCTCAGTAAAGAAATTCTTCCAAATGTCCAACCTCAACCTCCCCTGGCAGAGCTTGAGGCAGTTCCCTCTTGTCCTATTGTTAGTTACTGGGGGGAGCAGATATCTCTATGGAGAAATCTGAGTCAATCTGTGTGTGATTGCCCACACCAACACCTCCAGCGTGGGGACTCCTATGAAGGCAGCAATAAAAAACAAATAACAAAACAAACCAAACCAACCAACCCAAAACAAAACAAAAAAAACCCCCACACACCCCCCCCAACAAACGAACCAACAGCAACAACAAAAAAACACACCAAAAAAACACCAAAACAAACAAGCAGACAAACAAAAAAAAAAAAGGTGGGGTGGGGGTAGGAAAGGATCTTGGTGAAATCTGAAGTTTTTCTACTGCAGCATCCCAAGAGTCCCTGGAAATGCAGATGCACCACAGCATGTAAGGGGTTGGAAGGGACCTCCAGAGATCATCCAACCCAACCCCCCTGCCAGATAACGACCAGAGGATCTAGCTCAGGTCACACAGGAACACATCCAGACAAGGCTGGAAAGGCTCCAGAGAAGGAGACTCCACAACCTCTCTGGGCAGCCTGTGCCAGGGCTCTGGGACCCTTACAGTCAAGAAGTTCCTCCTCACATTGAGGTGGAGCTTCCTGTGCTGTAGTTTCCACCCCTTGCTCCTTGTCCTGCCCCAGGGTAGAACTGAGAAGAATTTGTCCCCTCCCTCTTGCCCCCCAGCCCTCAGACATTGATTAGATCTCCTCTAAGCCTTCTCTTTACCAGACCAAACAGCCTCAGGTCCCTCAGCCTCTCCTCACAGGGCACTACTGCAGCCCTTTCAGCAACTTTGTAGCCCTCCCTTGGACTCTCTCCAGGCTCACAGGATGTCAGGGGTTGAAAGGGACCCAAAGAGCTTATCCAGTCCAACCCCCTGCCAGAACAGGACCAGACAATCCAGCTCAGGGCACACAGGAACACATCCAGACAGGCCTGGAAAGGCTCCAGAGAAGGAGACTCCACAACCTCTCTGGGCAGCCTGTGCCAGGGCTCTGGGACCCTTACAGTCAAGAAGTTCCTCCTCACATTGAGGTGGAGCTTCCTGTGCTGTAGTTTCCACCCCTTGCTCCTTGTCCTGCCCCAGGGTAGAACTGAGAAGAATTTGTCCCCTCCCTCTTGCCCCCCAGCCCTCAGACATTGATTAGATCTCCTCTAAGCCTTCTCTTTACCAGACCAAACAGCCTCAGGTCCCTCAGCCTCTCCTCACAGGGCACTACTGCAGCCCTTTCAGCAACTTTGTAGCCCTCCCTTGGACTCTCTCCAGGCTCACAGGATGTCAGGGGTTGAAAGGGACCCAAAGAGCTTATCCAGTCCAACCCCCTGCCAGAACAGGACCAGACAATCCAGCTCAGGGCACACAGGAACACATCCAGACAGGCCTGGAAAGGCTCCAGAGAAGGAGACTCCACAACCTCTCTGGGCAGCCTGTGCCAGGGCTCTGGGACCCTTACAGTCAAGAAGTTCCTCCTTGTGTTGAGCTGGAACCTCCTGTGCTGCAGCTTCCATCCACTGCTCCTTGTCCTATCCCAGGGAGCAAGTGAGCAGAGCCTGTCCCTACCCTCCCCACCCCACTCCTGACCCCTATCTCTCAGATAGTTATAAACATTGATTAGATCCCCTCTCAGTCTTCTCTTCACCAGACCAAACAGCCCCAGGTCCCTCTGCCTCTCCTCACAGAGCCGTGCTTCAGCATCCTTATAGCCCTCCCTTGGACTCCAGAGAAGGAGACTCCACAGCCTCTCTGGGCAGCCTGTTCCAGAGCTCTGTCACCCTTACAGTACAGAAGTTTCCCCTTGTGTCCAGGTGGCAGCTCCTGTGCTGCAGTAGATCCCTCCTGTAGACTTCAATCATCCTTGGATCTGCTTCTTGCACAAGGCAGCAAGCACATGCGTGGTACTGGCAGGGGGGAAATGGCTGAAGCTGGACAACAATCAGCTGGAAAACTGTTGGGATTTGGGCTGCTGTTTGAGTTAACCTCTCCCTGGGGATCCATGGTGTTATTGGTGCTGCTAAAGGGGTTCCTCAGCAGAGCTGCTCTGGAGGAGGCTTTGCTTGTGAGCGCCAAAGCAGAGTTTTCGACCTGTGCAGCTTTGCAGGCAGAACAATTTCTTCTCAAAATAATGATCAGTTCTTTTCCCACCAGGAAAGAAAAAAAAACAAACAAAGAAACAAACAAATAATAATAAAAAAAAAAAATTTAAAAAAAAAAAAAAAAGGAAAAATAAACCCAAACCAAATCCTGTCCAACTCCTAAGGTGCCAGGCCATCAGGCAGGTTTTGGGTTCTTATGGCTGAACCTCATAAAGCCCTGAAGGAAAGCAGGCTTGGAGCTGAACTACACATGAAGCCCAAGCACCACACACAATAGGGCTGCCAGCAACCAGCAGCAACTGCATTCCACCTTGCTAATCCTGAATTTCCCCCTCGAGAAGAAAAGAGGAGATGCTTTAACTCCTGCTAACATCCTCACCACCATCTCCATGCAAATACAGCCACCAGGCAATTACCAGCCCAGCCAAGGGCCAGCCTTTGTGGAGCTGACAATAGCTTGTCAAGCCCCAAAGAAATCCCCTCAACCTTCTCCAGGATTTTAAGTCTCATTAGCAGAAATCAGTAACCCAATTAATGAGGGGCTTAGCGTCTTGATTTGCATCAGCTCTCAGGGCTTAATGGCACACGTGGAGGGGACAATGTGGCAGGACATGCTGGGAAGATGAAGAGCTATGCAGGGGGATTATAGTGCCACAGTAGATGAAAGAAGGGCCTGGGCACCCTGGATTTCATGATGGGGATGGAGCTGCTCCCTCTTAGCTCCTTCGTGGCCATCAGGCAGCCAGAGACACAAGCTGGCTGCTGCAGTGGCTATGGACTTGAGGCAGGTTTGCTGCTGGGAATTTTAAGAGGCTGCTTCTTGCATTAGAAATGTTGCTTTAATGACTGCATCAAGGTCTGGTTGGGAGGGAAACAGAGATGGCTGCCAGGGGAGACCCCCTCCAAGCCCCATGGGAGAGACACATTCCTGCTGAGACACAGAACCACACAACTGTTCTGCTTGGAAAAGACCTTTCAGATCATTCTCTAACTCCACCAAGCCTGCTGCCTCAGCACCACATCTCTGCCTTCTCCAAACTCCTCCAGGGATGAGGCTTCCACCACCTCCCTGGGCAGTCTGTGCCAGGCTTGGAGAACCCTTTCAGTGAAGACATTTTTTCTAATATCCAACCTNGATCCTTGAGGTCCCTTCCAACCTTACCATTCTATGACAGGAGGAGAAGTAGCAGTGGACAGGTCACACTGCTGCCAGCCTTGAAGGTATTGATCCATGGACCACTGTAGGCAGGTGGCCAGTGGAGATCACATCAGGCAGAGACTGCAGGATGGCAACACTCTGCAAGTCTCCTGGACACCCAGCCTGGCTTCTAGGGACAGAGAAAATCAGCAGCAGTCAAAAAANGGTCTCCCCTCAGCCTCCTTTCCCATTCAGGTGGTCACCAAAGTGCCACCATTGCACAGTTTCTAACCACCGTGTACCTTGCACCTACCTTAAACCCTTAAATCCCAGCTGATGGTGAGAAGATGCCATGAAGCACTACACAATCATTTGGGATGGGGACTGCAAGCAGGAGGACATGGACAGTGCTGACCTGGAGGCTCCTGCCTGCAAGTCAGCCCTGCAGCAGTTTGGGGCACCACAGATGCCACCAGTCAGGAGAAGGGTTGCAATGTTCCTGCATCAACCTTCACCCTGTTTCTATTTATATATTTAATTCCCTTCTGCTTCTATTTATTAATTTATTTTATTTTTAATTACTGTGAGCCACCTGGAGTCCTGTGTGCAGTGCTGGAGCCCCCAGCACAGGAAGGACATGGAAGTGTTGGAGCCAGTCCAGAGGAGGCCACCAAGATGCTCAGAGGGCTGCAGCAGCTCTGCTGTGAGGACAGGCTGAGAGAGTTGGGGCTGTGCAGCCTGGAGAAGAGAAGGCTTCCAGGAGACCTTAGAGTAGCCTTCCAGGATCTGAAGGGGGCTACAGGAAGGCTGGGGAGGGACTATTGACAAGGTCTTGTAATGCCAGGACAAGGGGCAATGGGTTTGAAGTGGCAGAGGGGAGATTGAAACTGGATGTTAGGAGGAAGTTGTTTGCAGTGAGGGTGGTGAGACACTGGCACAGGTTGCCCAGGGAGGTTGTGGCTGCTCCCTCCCTGGAGGTGTTGAAGGCCAGATTGGATGAGGCCTTGAGTGACCTATGTTAGTGGGAGGTGTCCCTGCCTATGGCAGGGGGTTGGAACTAGATGATCCTTGAGGTCCCTTCCAACCTTACCATTCTATGACAGGAGGAGAAGTAGCAGTGGACAGGTCACACTGCTGCCAGCCTTGAAGGTATTGATCCATGGACCACTGTAGGCAGGTGGTCAGTGGAGATCACATCAGGCAGAGGCTGCAGGACGGCAACACTCTGCAAGTCTCCTGGACACCCAGCCTGGCTTCTAGGGACAGAGAAAATCAGCAGCAGTCAAAAAAACAAGCCCAAAAAACCAACAAAAAAACCACCTGAAAGTTCTTTTCTTCTACCAGTCCACCAAAAGAGGTGGAGTTGTCCAGCCTCAGTTTTCCTGCGGTAGCCATGCCCACCAGCTTCCACACACAGTCCTTGGTCCTCAGGGTCCCCAAGATGCTGGAGGGCTGCCTGGGCATCTGCCACTTCTGCCTGTGGAGATAGAGCTGGGGCTGTTTAGTCTTCAGAAGAGGAGACCTCAACACCCTCAACATTGCCTCAAAGGAGGCTGGAACCAGGTGGAGCCTCTCCTTAGGTACAAGCAACAGGACAAAACAGCCTCAAGTTGTGCCAGGGGAGGTTCAGGGTGGGTATTAGGAGAAATATCTTCCCAGAAAGGGTTCTCAGGCACTGGCACAGGGTGCCCAGGGAGGAGGTGGAGTCTCCATTGCTGGAGGGATTTAAAAGACTCCTGGATTTGGTGCTGGGGGCTGTGAGTTAGTGGCAGTGGCTGACCAGCAATGGGATTGTGAGCTCTGGGTGAGTGTTTGGACTCAGTGATCTCAGAAGTCTCTCCCAACCTCAGCAGCTCTATGGTTCTGTGTGCCACCAGTGTGTGCTTATCTCGGGACAAGATGAGATGCTGTGGGTTTGTGCTGGCAGTGAGGGCACCCATCAGGGTCCCTGGCACCAGCTCCCACTGCCCTGCTTCCTGTCATCACCATGAGGGCACAATGCCAGTCACACAGGGGCTGCCCAGAGGTGGAAGAGGATGGCTTCAGGGGCAGGGTGACAAAGAGGTGCAGTGATGGCTGTGGGACACAAGGTGATGCAAAGCATCCACAGACAGAAGGGGTTTGGATGTGTCTTGCTTCGACCTGTCCAGTGCCAGAGGCTCTCAAGAGAAAGGAGCCAGGGGCACACCCAGGCCTCTTGGCTGGTCCAGCAAGGTTTAGATCCAGCTAAAGCAATTGGAGGACAGTGATGGAAACTCCAGCACCATCAGGTCTAGGACATGACCAAGGTACTGAGAGGCTGCACCTTCCAGCTTGTCCCTGTGGACATGAGCCAGGCTGGTTGTGTCAGGGGCGAGGAGCAGGAGCCTGCCCTGAGCATTTCTTCCAACCCACCACAGCAGAAAGAGACTCTCCTATGATGTGCTCTCCTCTTCCCCCTTCACTGCTACTTGAAGTGTGCAATGGAGCTGCTCCTCTGGAGGAAGCCAGAGCAGCCCATGCATGCCTGCCCCCTGCAAGGCTGTCAGGGCAGAGCTGCAGATGTTTCAGAAGCACAGAGCTGGTGGAGCAGGTCCCTCCAAGGGCTGCTATTTCTTGATGCCAACTCTTTAGGAGACATCACCTCACCCACTGGCAAGAACACCACCTTTTGGGTTTATTTTGCATTGGAAGCTTGTNCCAGCCTGTACTGATAATGCAAATTTCCCTAACCTAGGTGCAGGACCTTGCATTTTGTCTTGTTGAACCTCATGAATTTTTACCTGAGTCCACCTTTCCAGCCTGCCCAGGTCCCTCTGGATGCCATCAGCCTCATCAACGGCACCACTCAGCTTGGTGCCATCAGCAAACCTCCTGGGGGTGGCTCAGTCTCCCTGTCTGCAGCACTGGTGATATTAATCATTAATCCTGTGTATGGGAATGACTCCTTAAATGCAGCTGGTCATGGTGGTAGGCATGTGAAACGAAATCCATCCTGGAAGGGAGGGATCACCCCTCAGAGTCAGCAGCACGCCTCCTCCCTGCTCGCCTGGTTTGGTTTACAAGCTCATGTCAGAGAGCCAATTTCACACACAAACACAAAATAAAAGCAGGAAGAGAACTTTTGATCATCCTACATTGATGTTTACTCTCGTTTCCTGTAGCCTCAGGTGACAAAAATCTGTGCTTTGTTGGGCAGAGGATGGTTGGGCTGTTAACAAAGTCAACCCCACAGCAGAAGGTCTTTGGTGGGGGGGGGGGGTGTCGGGGTGGCTTGGACCAAACTAAGGAATAACAATTAGTAAGCAATTAGTTGTAAAATGGTAAATATAAATTNAGCAGAATCTCTGGAAAGCAGGAGAATGTACAAGCAAGTTTCTTACATATGAACAACTTAGGCCAAGATGTTGAAGTCAGCCCCTCTGAACACAAGGGCTTTTGTTCCACCATTCTCTGAGCTCTGAAGAAGTTTAATTTTTTTTATTTTATTTTTATTCTTTTTTTTTTTTTTTTTTTTTGTCTCTTTCATTTAACTTTGCTGGCCTGCCAGCTGGGTATAAGCCAGAAGGGTTATCCAGTCAGACTTTACTTACTGTATTTACAAAGTGGGTGGGTGGAGGGAAACTGAGTCTAAGGTTTAGTTTATTTCAGGATTAAAAATTCAAATGGCTTAGAACCATTTAAAATAATTACAAAAGGGCAATCAAGGGGAAAAAAAAAAAAAAAAAAAAAAAGAAAAAAAA
>WBNM01033179.1:82992-117695 GCA_013399055.1 Ramphastos sulfuratus | reverse complement strand
TTTTTTCCCTTCTTGAAGATGGGTGTTACGTTTGCCCTTCTCCAGTCAGCAGGAACTTCACCAGTCTGCCATGACCTTTCAAATATGATGGACAGTGGTTTGGCAACTTCATCCGCCAGTTCCCGTGGGTGGATCTCGTCAGGCCCCATGGGCTTGTGCACATTCAGATTTCTTAAGAGCTCACATACGTGATCTTCTACTATAGTAGGCAGATCTACCTGCACCCAGTCCATACTTTTGCCGTCTGGAACTTGGACATTGTGGTTGGAGCCCTTGCCATTGAAAGTCATTGAGCACCTCAGCCTTATCCATATCTTTTGTCAGCAGCTCTCCATTTCTCTTCTGGGAGGCTTCCACATTCTCCCTAGTCCTCCTTTTCTCACTAATATATATACTTGAAGAAATTCTTGTTCCACTTAATACCTCTAGCCAGATTCAATTCTAGCTGTGCTTTAGCTTTCCTAACCTGATCTCTGGCTGCATGAACAGTATCTTTGTATTCATCCCATGTCACATGCCCTTGCTTCCATTCTCTGTAGGCTTTCTTCTTGCATCTAAGTGTATCCAGGAGCATCCATGCAGGCCTCCTGGTGTTCTTACCTGCCTTCCTCTTTTCTAGGATGCATTGTTCCTGAGCCTGGAGGAGGTGATCCTTGAACACTGACTGGCTTTCCTGGGTGCCCCTTCCTTTCAGGGTTATTTCCCATGGCACCCTGCCAAGGAGATCCCTGAAGAGGCTGAAGTCTGCTCTTCTGAATTTCAGAACTGTGATTTTGCTATGCACCCTCCTTTATGCCCTGAGGATCTTAAACTCTACCATCTTCTCCATAGAGAAGCATGTGCTCTGTCAAGAACATACAGAACAGAGTAACAAGCAGTCAATGAAGTTCAATGAGAATAAACAAAACCTTAGCACAAATCTAAACACAAGCTCATCTGCAAAAGCTTTGCTGAGAGTGAGGGCTTCAACAGCACTGCTAAGGAGCTAGTCATTCTACTCTGTGCTTTTATTTAGATGTATAGATTTAAAAGGTCACTTCTACACCTCTGCTTTCCTCAACACAAACTTTTTCCCCTCTATCTCTGTTTGTTATTTTCCACCTCAAAAACCTTCTTGTTTTTTAATGTATTAAAGTGCGTGTGCCACTCCCCCCCACATAGTCTTCAACTCTTGCTTACCCCTGATTTCCATTTTTCACTGCCACTGCAGAGATCACCAGCATGAAGAGGGAAGTGAGCACCTAGCCTCTAGCCATCTTGCAGACAGTACCTCAAAGTACCTCAGGAAGTGAAGCCAATATAATGACGTTATCACTGCTGTGTGGCTCCTCTGGTGCCGACACTGCTGTGATTCTAGAGAATAACTTTATTTATAAAAATGCTGGTGTATGCACCTATAAATAAAAGACCTGGAAGCTAAGAAAGTTAACTTAAAGGAAGGAGAACCCTCATGAATGAGCCCAAGCATGTTTCTGGTTAATGCTTCTTAAAATGCTTGTCTCCATTCCTTGCCCCAGAACTTTATTTCTGGGTGCGTGACCTGCAGAAGTTGTAATATCCAGTTACAGAGCAGGCAGCAAGAAGTCTCTTAATAAGGGGTTGGGTTTTGTTGTTTTGCTTGTTTGTTTGTTTGTTTTTATTACCAGCTAAACACTGAATCAAATCATACAACTTCTAGGGATCTGATGAAGCTATATTTTTTTTATTACTCTTCTCCTTTATGCCATCTGCTTGCTGTCTGAGTCACCTGGAGATACCTAACAGAAGATTGGAGGGCAGAGAAAAATCTTAGCTTGGGAGAACTTCAGGTAAGCATCTCTGCCTGGCTGGGACATGGACTATAGCATTATGACTGGAGCAGATACCTCTCATTTGTAATGACATTCCTGACACCCTTGTCTTTCAGAGTGGTGGGGAGGAGTGATGACTATAGTGCTCATCATGATTATCCAGAGCTTAAAATACTGGCCTAGAAAATGGAACTCTAGGCTTAACTCTTTCCTCTACCCAAAATATTTCAAGACCACGTCTCCTAGTATTGTGGCCCCAGACATCNGGAGGCGGAAAAGAGGGAAGGTTGGGCGATGCTTTGCCTAATCAGAAATATTTCCTTTCTTCCTGTTCTTAATCCATACAAGATCCTCAGTTATTCTGAATTACAGTTTAGAATGAAAAAACCCCGACAATTTGGGTTTATATTGTAGAGAATTTGATTTATCTGTTTTCTTTTCCATTTTTTTGCCCAAATTTAAAGGGGAAAACTGTATCTTTAGCTGTGGAGCAGTCATAGAAAACACCAACTTAATGGTGGTTTTCAGAAAATGTTTGCTACTGAGAAAAGAAGAAAAGGAAAGAGAAAGGGCACATGACATTGCAGCAAANCGTGTGCCACTCCCCCCCACATAGTCTTCAACTCTTGCTTACCCCTGATTTCCATTTTTCACTGCCACTGCAGAGATCACCAGCATGAAGAGGGAAGTGAGCACCTAGCCTCTAGCCATCTTGCAGACAGTACCTCAAAGTACCTCAGGAAGTGAAGCCAATATAATGACGTTATCACTGCTGTGTGGCTCCTCTGGTGCCGACACTGCTGTGATTCTAGAGAATAACTTTATTTATAAAAATGCTGGTGTATGCACCTATAAATAAAAGACCTGGAAGCTAAGAAAGTTAACTTAAAGGAAGGAGAACCCTCATGAATGAGCCCAAGCATGTTTCTGGTTAATGCTTCTTAAAATGCTTGTCTCCATTCCTTGCCCCAGAACTTTATTTCTGGGTGCGTGACCTGCAGAAGTTGTAATATCCAGTTACAGAGCAGGCAGCAAGAAGTCTCTTAATAAGGGGTTGGGTTTTGTTGTTTTGCTTGTTTGTTTGTTTGTTTTTATTACCAGCTAAACACTGAATCAAATCATACAACTTCTAGGGATCTGATGAAGCTATATTTTTTTTATTACTCTTCTCCTTTATGCCATCTGCTTGCTGTCTGAGTCACCTGGAGATACCTAACAGAAGATTGGAGGGCAGAGAAAAATCTTAGCTTGGGAGAACTTCAGGTAAGCATCTCTGCCTGGCTGGGACATGGACTATAGCATTATGACTGGAGCAGATACCTCTCATTTGTAATGACATTCCTGACACCCTTGTCTTTCAGAGTGGTGGGGAGGAGTGATGACTATAGTGGTCATCATGATTATCCAGAGCTTAAAATACTGGCCTAGAAAATGGAACTCTAGGCTTAACTCTTTCCTCTACCCAAAATATTTCAAGACCACGTCTCCTAGTATTGTGGCCCCAGACATCACCAAGCTCCTTGTCAGTCATGAACATTCTGGTCTCCAGATCCTACCATTGATATCTCTGTTGTGCTTTCCTTTTCTCTGACCCAATGAAACCTCAAATATGTACTGCACACTGGCAGAGCTCTGGCATGATGCTGGGGATGAGGGTGGGTGGGATCCCACCACACTGCGGCCTAGCCTAAGGTGTATTGATAAAGTGACTTTCAGATTTTTATGCTCATTTCCAAAGTAAGTGTTCTTATGAGTAGGTTATGCCAAAGATACAACAGTAATCTCTTTTATTTCAAAAGAAATAAGAGAAGTGTTGGCATATACTCACATCAGCATTTAAGGTAGCCACAGCCTGTAAGTGATTATTTGTGCTCTGAAGCCTAAACTCTCAAAATTGTCTACAATGTTGTAAGTCCTGTCCCTGGTGGCTGATGTATACAAGGTATGGAAGCACTCTGTGCTAGCATCACTGGCGCTCCAGAACCTGAGGGATTTTTGGATCTCAGCTCCTTCTGAGGCTGTCATTTGTTGCGAGACACAAAATGTGTGTATGTGCAATACTTGTTTNGAAAAGAAGAAAAGGAAAGAGAAAGGGCACATGCCATTGCAGTCATTCCCACACTTCATCTGCTGCCCTCGAACAGCTTGTGCCACGGTGGGGGAATTCTGAAGTAGGCTGAAGAACCCTCAGGAAATACATTAATGAAAACAGGTCATACAAATCATGACCTGAAAATGGATGTCAAGGTGAGGGATGCTTTTTTTGGTTGCTGTGGGAGTTGGTTCCAGTCTGGGAGAGCTCTCTTGTGCACAGGCAGGCTGTGCCCTCCTGGTGGGAAGTACCTGTGCACCAGAGGAGTGGATTTGAGGACAGCCTCACAGCAGAGACCAGTCTTCACCCCAGAGCTATAATGATCTTTAAATACCCTCAGCCCAATCTGGTGAGTGCCCACTGCAGTGGTGTTGTGGATGCTGGTAGCCAAGACTCCTTACCTGGAGTACCTCTTCCCCTTGGGGAGAAAAGTAGAGCAAAGCCAATGTTGCTCACCAGGGCATACCCATGCACTTGTTCACAGTGATTAGTGTTAGAGTTTATAGAAATATCAACTGGTACAAAACCAGTTAAAAACCCCACATGAGCCTTCTTATATGAGCAGTCTTTTGAGAGTTGTCATGAACTATGTTGGGGATATTGTGAAGAAAGCCTGTTCGATGTCTTGTCAGTGTGTTTCAGAGGGCAGCAGAGAAACCCGGCCCCCTACTGCTTGTCAAGCCAGCACACCAGAGACTTGGAAAGCAAGGCAAAGCACACCAGAAGGAACTATACAAACAGCTGTGTGTCTGTCTGGTTTGACAATGCTATCAAAATATTCCCAGTATACTCAAGAAAGTAAGGGGGAAAAGGCTCTGGTGTTTGTGGGATCCTAATAAAAAAGACTGTCATCCTCATATGCATAAAAGTCTGCTATCCATATGTGCACCCGTTATGGTTGTTATTAAAATATGATAATGCAGATATTAATAAAATTATTGATTATTATGTATTAATAAAATATTTACAGGGTCATTGTTCTTCTTTGTACTAGATATTTACAGGATGCATACAGTGTATTAAACAATTTTAAACAGTTAAGCAAAATTGAAAAATGCAAAACGATTTGAACTAGAGAATTTGGAGCGCGATATGCCGCTTGCCCTGTAGGGGGCGGACGTGATAGGCTCCTTGCAGCCAAACCAGGGCAGCCACACAAGGTGCAGAATTAAGCGGATAACCTTTTACAAAGAGGCTTTAGAGGAATTATTTACTCACAGGTTTAGTGTCCCCAGAATCTTTCCAGGTCTGTGCTTATAATCCAGAACGAGGTAGGTGTTGTACACAAAGCAAAGTGGCACCGGGCCATGTGCTGGCTCTCCCTGGGATTCTGTCTCTTCACAGGGTGCTGTTGTCCCTCTTGGCGGCCCCGAGGCTCAGATTGTAACTGTGAGTTGCAGTAGTACAATTTTACCCAGGGGCACTTATCTCACCTGGTGCTTAGCCCTTTCTGCATGATCTAAGTGGCTGTTGCCTGATGGTGGAATTCCTAGTAAAACTAAGAATGACAATGCACCAAAGGCTGGCCATGGTTCCTGGCAACTTTTGGCAAAGACTTCTTTGCCTATGAGCAACGTGCCAGGTGCTTGTGCTTCATCTGGGTAAACTGAGGCACGGCAGAGATCTGGGTAAACAAGGCACAAAGCAATAAGGCACCTTGTTTACAATCTGGGTTGTTTTTAGCATTTGCCTGAACATTGATTTGTCCATTGGCAACACAGTAAAACAGAGGCATTAACCAATAGAACGGCATTTGCCCAGATTTGGGTGAAGGCGTGAGCCTTCGGCAAGCCAAGCATCCACCAGGTGTGTGCACCTTATTTACCACAAGATGTGGACACGAGTAAAACATGTCTGGGCAGGCTGTTATTTAGGCTGCCTGGCTCCAAGTTCCTTTGTCTCTTTCCACATTTTCCTGCACTCTGGGAAGGTGAGGGGGATTAGGGGATTATGTCTGGACATGCCAGGATGTATTTGGTTTGTATTTTGAACTTATTTAGAACTTATTTTGGGCCATTTGACCCTTCCACCACAGCATCTAAACATGAAATATGGTTTCTTGCTTTTTAATTTTGTTCTGTTTCCTAACTGAAAAAATATACATGATATAGGGGAAATACAGAAATCCACAGAACATCCTTTTTTTAATACTACTTTCTGCACTGATTACAGTGTTTGCCTTTGCTCTGGGCTTGTTCTTCTCTACTGTATCATAATGCTTTTGCATTTGGCAAAACCCAGCCATTTAGCCTGCAAATATCCATACTATAACTACTACATCTCCTTAAATTCAGGTATGTTCTCTTCAACTTGCCCTGAGATATTCCTGAGAGAATAACGCATTCTCATATCACAGCATTTCATGTTATAACATTTGCAAGTTACCACAAAAGGGAGGAGGGATGAACTTCCCCTACAGTTTACCTAATTTCTCACATAATTTCTGTGATTAACTCTCCAATGGGGAGATCTTGACAAGACAGCCCAGGGCTCTCTGATAACATTTTGCAGGGGAAACACTTTGCTGTGGAAAGGGCAAATTCCTAGAGAGCCTTCATCTTGATGTCTCTTGACAGAGAAGACTGTGCCAAGGATACATGTCCCTGAGGCACCGTGTGGTTTCAAAGCAGGTTTCCTCCATCCTTGCTAACCCTCTCTCCCTGTAGATTTCAGGTCGCTGACCTTAGCAAGAGAAGATTTACTTACTTTGTTCCTTTTCCCTCCTTGAAATTGGGTAAAAAATGGTACCTGTAGAAACTCAGATTTTCTTATTTTGGGCAAGGACAAATCTCAAGTCTCACTCTACAGAGCAGACAGCGCAATGAGCTCCTGTTGTTGGATGGAATGTTTGTAAAGCAGGTGAGGACTGTGGGATATGGATGCTGAGTATGTATCAGGCGCATATGGAAATGTCCAAGCGAGCTCCTCATAATCTGAAATATTGTTTCAGTCAATATTTGCCAAATTTGAATTCATCATTCCTGAGCATACTGCCCTTCATTTGTATCAATTTATAGTCAGTTCACAGATGAATGTCAACCTGTCTGACTGGAGAGCTTTGCTGTAATATAACCACAAAGGGCAGATCTGTAAACCTGACGGGAAGCAGATCATCATACAATTCATTGAACCAGGACGTGTGGTTGCGAGGCTGTTGTAACAATACTATAATAACAGCATCTGTATTCTTTTCTTAAAGCATCCTCCAAGTTGACTTCATCCCTGTCTCCCCTTTCTGCTTTGCTTCTCAAGTGTTCCCTTGCCAAGTGTTTACTGAATTTTTAAGTCACTGCAGTTTCTATTGGCCTTTGAGGAAAAAAAATGCTTCATCCACACATGAGTTTGAACAGCCTGACTCATAAGGGTTTCATTTTTAAAGGATGTGACAGTTTTAAAGAGTTTCATTTGTGTGCCGTTGAAGGTTTTTCTTTTTTTCTTCACCTTCATGAGACTGTTGCTGTTTTCATGTTTTCAAAATGAATTTTCATTTTCATTTCTATTGCTTGGGGAAAATAAAACTGAGTGCCCAGGAAGGTGACTTTCCTCATTCAGATTAGATTGGTACAGTTTCTCTTAAAATAAAACAACCCAAAACACTAAAAAAGGATAAAAAAGATGAAGTACTTGACAGTGCACCCATATCAATCTTCCCAGATCTTAATTTCTGGGAGGACAAGGAGTTTCTGAGTGTCTTTTATCAGACTGTCAGGACATTATTTTCCCTTATAAAATATAGGTTCTCCTTGCATTTCTGTGGCATCTTCGATCCCAAAGAACTGACAGCACTTCACCTTCTATCCATCTGGTCTGTTTTCACCCTCTATTGAAGTACATCTGCCACAGTCTCAGGAGCACAAATTGGAAATGTGTTTAATTGTGTATAACAACACTGTCCCACAGTGAAGGACAGAAACAAAGTAGAAGCCAGCAGAGACAGCAGAAGACATTCAGATAAAATTGTAGCTAAAAATTAATATTCAACTAATATAATTCTATGAAAATAAATCTCACTTCATCTCATTCCTTACCTATTAAGCTTATTTGTATTGCAGGTTATCATGTGGAAGGTATGTGGTTGTTGTGGAAGGCCAAAATAGACCAAAATAGGCTTATACATGTCCTGGCTTGCCCAGGCATGTTTCCCTTCTCTCCTTCCTTCTGCTGATGGGGGAAGCACCACTGGAAAGGAGGACAAAAGGCCCTGGTAACTTCCAGTCTCTTTCTCTTCTTCCAAACTTGTTTACAGGGTCCCTGCAAGTGTTTATACACTTGTTTGTGTTCCGCCCTAAAAAGGTAAAAGTAAGCCCTTCACCTAATATGGTTAAGCTTGGCTAACTGCCATTCTGATTGGCTAATCTGTGTCCAAAGGGCCATTAGTCTCAGGATGCATTGATAAAAAGAGATGAGCAGGTAAAGACAATGTGCTCTGCTGTCGCTTATGCCAGTGCTCTGCCTTATTGTGCTTCTGCCTCATTGCTTTCTGCCATTGCATCCTCCCATGCTCTGCTAAGCTACGAGCTAGCTTCACTACATAATAATAAGCCTTGATGCTTTGGGTTCATCTACCTGGAAACATGATGTGCCTTAAGTTTACCAGGGAATAGGCACCAAATGCCTTTACGGGATACACTCGCTTAGCCAGTGCAATATTGTGCCTGTCTGCACATCCACAAGGCATTCTGCCTGTCCCTCTGCAAACCTCCATGACAAATCTGGAGTCCAAGAGGAACCAGGACCAGATCATAGATCATCTGTCTCTCTCCCAGAATCCTGCTAGCCAGAGGGAAGTTCCAGAAGTCTTCAGCAGCTGGCGGCACACCGACAGAACTCCATTCAAGTGTTTGGTACTGTCTGGAAACTGTAGTTAGCCCCAGGAATCTGGAGATATTAGTATTTCGTGAGTAAATACTTAAAGCCTCTTTTGCAAAACCCTTTAAGTTCTCTAATTGAATCCAAACCTTCTGCCTTAAGCAGAAGTGAGCTCCTCTAGTGAGTCCCTCTAGTGGGCAAGTGGTATAACTGACTGCAAGAAACTCCAGTCCTAATGGTTTAATGTTTGTCATATTATTGTTATTTATTCCTTAAATGTTCTAGACTCTGTTTTCCTCTATGTAACACTTTTCACGACCATTGCAAAAAACCTATTATTATTTAAAAATTGTGGCTGATGGCAAAAGTCCCAAATATCAAAATTAATAAACTATATTATTTTTTTAAAAAGCACCATCTTGCACAATACCTTACCACCACTACATTGGTGTACCTATCCCACCCTATAGCTAGTGTTGTTATAAAACCAACTAATTTCTAGTTGCTTCTGAATTTACTTACGTTGGATATGCTTTCTGAGTCCCAAAGGTGCTCATGTCTTTGTGGGCAATCAGTGGGTACTGATGGAGCCCGGATCACATCACAGAAATCACAGATATCATGTAAACATTCATTCAGGTTGGAAAAGACCCTCAGGATAACCAAGTCCAACCAATACCTCTACTCTACAAGGTTCACCCTAAGCCATATCCCCAAGCACCGCATCCAAATGACCTTTAAACACATTCAGGGTTGGTGACTCAATCACCTCCCTGAGCAGCCCATTCCAATGCTTAACTGATCCTGCTGTGAAAATTTTTTCCTAATGTCCACTCTAAACCTATTCAGTCGCAGCTTGACGCAATTCCCTCTTGTTCTATCATTACCTGTAAGAAGAGACCAGGACCAACCTCTCCACAACATCCTTTCAGGTAGCTGTGGACAGCAATGAGATCTCCCCTCAGCCTCTTCTTTTTCAAACTAAACAACCTCAGCTTCTTGAGTCAGTCCCCATAAGATTTACTCTCCAGGCCCTTCCCTAGCTTCATTGCCCTCCTCTGCACTCTCTCCAATACCTCAACATCTCTCTTGTACTGAGGTGCCCAAAACTGAACACAGCACTTGAAGTGTGACCTCACCAGAGCCAAGTACCAGGGGACAATTGCCTCCCTACTCCTGCTGGACACAGCATTTCTAATACAATTCAGTGTGATGGTTTGGGAGTTACCCGCCCCCCTCACCGCAATGAAATCTCCCAGACTAGACTCAGCTGGCTGGAAATTAGGGAATGAAGCTATATTTACAGCTTAGCACAATTTACGAGCATATATATATACACAATATACAGTTATATACAAGTGAAAAGTAGCACAGAAACACAAAATTCCCTCCCAAGACAATCAGATTGCCAAGAGGATCCCAACCCAAACTTCCCCCACTTTCCCTCCTTTCCCTCCCTTCAGAAATAACCAGATCAATCCCCATATATCTCATGTGATAAATCTGGAGAGATCTGAGGCAAGATGTCAAAAAAAGATGACAAGAAGGTTAGAGGAAATAAAAGGTTAGGTCAGATTAGAGTTAAGGCAGAAAGCCACCACAGACTGCTAGAGTGAAGGAGCAGAACAACTACTGAGAACTAACTGAGAAGTGTGTGAGAAGTGAGTGTCTTATCTATATTTTGACTAGCTGCACTTCTCAGCAGAAGAATGAGTGATATAGGTTACTGTTGTTTGTTTTTTTTCTTTCTTCTCACAGCTAAGGAGTTAATTTCTCCCAGTAAAATATTCCAAACAGCCTCAAACCAGCACAGTCAGGATGCCACCTGGGCACACTGCTTGCTCATATTCAGTTGCTTGTTGATTAGAACCCCCAGCTCCTTCTCATTCCACCCAAACGCAGGCTTCCTAGAAAGTCATGAACATCAAATGAATGCCTGCTCCAGAAAATTCTGATTATAACTGCAGTACCCTACTGATGCATAAAGGACACATCGCAGAAATGGTTAGGATCAGAATAGCCTGTTCTAGCTAGTAATGTGGTTCAGGACTTGAAATCTATTTGTCTACATGAACCTGAAGCAGGTCCAGAGGAAGGTCACAAAAAAGAACAGACTGTCGAACCTGGAGAAAAGAGGGCTCCAGGGAGGCCTTATTGCAGACTTTTGAGACTTAGAGTGAGCCTATAATAAGAAAGATGGAGACAATATCTTTAACGGGGCATGTTGCAACAGGAAAAAGAGTAATGGTTTGTAACTAAAAGACAATAGGTTCATTAGCTATAAGGAAGAAATTTTTTACAATGAGGGTGGTGAAACACAGGAACAGTTTTCCCAGAGAGGTGATAGATGCTTCATTCCTGAAAACATTCAAGGTAAAGGTTGAACAGTAACTTGAGTAATTTGATCTAATACAAGTTCCTGCACAGTGCAGGGAGAGTTGGACTAAATGACCTTTAAAGGTCCCTTCCAACCTGTTACAGGTTGCAGTGGATCCCTCCCCCAATAATTTACTGTGAATCTGCTCCAGAGAGAGAAAATTCGCTATAACTCAGGATTTGGAAAGTCAGAAAACGAAATTGTATTTTTACAGTTAAACTGAATATAACAATATAGGCAAAATAAACTGTATATAGTAACCTTAGAGGAGGTGAGGCTGGAGTGAAGTGAAGCAGCAAAGCAGCAAAGCAGCAAGTCAAAACAGCAGCAGGGGGAGATAGCAGTGAGCACAGCAAAAGCAGCAAGAGACAGATACAGGCTATGCTTCCAGATATAAATTTTTCAGTGCTCCAATGAAATTATATTAACTTGTCCATTGTTGCCATTTTATGACCTATTCCAGACATATTCACCTCTTCACTCAGAGACTCCAGTATACTTTACAATCAATGTCTAAGTTCCTCTGTTCCTAATTTCTTTATGTCTGAGCTAGAAATCTAGCTCAAGTGGCCACACAACCCAAACACCATTCTATGATAACCACAGGCATTTGGAGTTTACAGGTGCTATGGCACTTATAATGGCATAATACCAACAGTATTCTAGAACTTTAATTCATCAGCTGAATGGTCCGTGATATAAATCTGTGCAGCTTCTGCATTGCTGTCTGCAAGAAAACACAGCAGCAGGCATGGGAGCCCAGAGGATGCTTTCGATGCATTAATTTTTCTTGGATTGAGGCTATTGTCATGGTGAAGGGAAGAAAACAGAGCAGTGATGTGCTGACAGGCACAGGCAGGGCTTCTTGGCAAATAACCCTCAGAGTAAATGGCTTGTTACATGGAAAGATTTCAGCTCAATTAGCTGAAATTGTAGGGAAGAATGCTTAGCTGGTAAAAAAGAATTTGAAGGCCAGAAATCAGAATTTATTGAAATGTTGTTTGCTTAAGCCAAATGAGAGCAGTGAGATCATTGTTGTAAATAGGTTATCACCAAGGTTATCTTGATTTGATAACATGCCACATCTCCATGCTGAGGACACATTTGTGCTCCAGAATTGTCTTTAGCATTGACCATTTTTCTAATTGTTCCTGAATATGATTTATAGGTGAGTGGGTCTGCTGGGATGGTTTGGTATTCATGGTAGCACTTTCCTTCCCTACCTTCCAGTCATCTTAAAGGACTCATTTGGTGATGTCTATCACATATAGTTATGTTGGAAACCCATTAATTAATTAATATTAGTTACTAGTGGTTATGCAATTAATTGCATTTGGAGGAGTATAAAATTGAGTAAATAACTTCAAAGCATTGAGTCCTATTTGGCAAGCTAATACAGTTCATCCTGCCCAATTATGCTGATAAGATTTTAAATTAATTGAGCTCACACTGTGCCTCTCCATTACCTGACATTCAGCACTACACAGAGAAGATTAAAGGGATTTAGGGGATGGTGTGCTTGTAAAACCAGGAATAGTCACTCCTGGTTCTCATTTAGGCATAAATACATAATAATTCACAACTGAACAATACTTTATATAGAGATAGTCATAGAGATGAGCATTTTGAGAAGTTTGGGGGTTTTAGCTGGCATTTCAGGTTAAAAATAATGACTCAGATTATTCAGGACCTCAGTACACAATGGCGGGAGCATATCCTGCAATCCATCTGAGTGCTCACCATGGCACCATGGGAGCAGAGGGCTTGCCATACTGGATTAAATAATTTGTTCGTTCTAACATGACATTTTGCCTTTTGCACTGATATTCTTGAAGAATGTGGAAGGTTTCCATAATGCCTATTACCTATTCAATTATGCTTTGTGGTGTGCAGGGAAGCAACATCCTTCCAGAGCCCTGCAGGCAATTAGATTACACCCAGAAGCATGATATTTAATTACGGTTATTACTTCAGCACTCCAAGCAGCAAGAGTTGGTTAATAATTGCATGGAATTATCCAGCCTTTTAAAAGTATGTACTCAAAATTACAGAACCATAGACTGCATGCCACCAAAACTCATATGAGGGCCACCAATGACGGTAAAACTGAGGAAAGGTAAGTGACAAATTCCTTTGCACAGCAAACTCTGTCTCTTTGAGCTTGTTGTTTATATTAATGGAATCAGTCCTGAGGGACATTTTACAGGATGATAATGTTCATCCAGACACAAATCTATCACCTTCCCCTATTGAAGCTCTTGGTGTTTTGTTTGCTGTACAGAACTGGTTGTTTTTCAGAGGAGGATTTTGGCTGCTGAACTTTCAACTTGTATTGCAGCACTTTGGATTCAGAAGTTGCTGGTGATCATAACCATGGTATGGTGATGTCTTCTATCAGTCACCAGACTCTCAGAAAATGTGCCCATGACAACGGAGAAGAACTAATAAAATCCTTAAATGCTGTGAAGAATTTGTTTTGGAGGATTAATTATTTCTCGCTGAATAAGAATGGGCTGATGAGCTAATTACAGATTAACTCCTTGGAGAAGAAAACTAAAGTTCCTGAGGCAGAACAAACTAGACACTGAAAACTGAGTTATCTTTCAACAACTGCCTTTGAAAAACCTTTGCAGTAGAGTTTACACTTGAACAGCTGTTTCTATTACTGCAGAAAACTGGAGGCAAATATCCAAATCTCCATGTAAATTCTGTAAGAATACAGTGTCAAAACATCCTCATTGCTTAATACTGACTAGGTACCATATCAGATTATACAAAAAATGAGGTAATAAATAATGAGTATAAATGTTGTGAGAAATTATATATAGGATACCTATCTAAACCAGACAGATATCTGGGCTGAAAAATTTATGCCTTCCAGACAAAGTATAAGGGAGATGAGTCTGCATTTTTGATGGTACCAAACAAGTGCTGAACTTCATCAAGTTCACATTACAAATGAGCTGCAGGTGATATTTCACAAAACCTTCAGTCTCTGAAGGACATATACTCTGATTAAGATGTATTGAGTCATTACTTATTCAGTAAGAATAAGTTAAGTTCTCCCTGCTAAAAATTCGAGCAAAACACTATCTTTGAGGCTTAAAGAAATCAACTTCCTTTTAAGTGTAAAACTGTCTGCTAAAACTAAAGGGTGGAGGGATGGGTGCCTCTTATGACTGCAGATTGTTTAAGTTGTTAGAGCATTAGGGTGTCAGTAAAAACACAGTTTCATAATTTGCACCAGTATTAATTAAATCAAATTCATATTCTGTAAATATATCTCTCTCCAGTGATGTCCATGGCACTGCCTCTTTATTTCAGTCTGTTTCACATTTCCTAACAAATCATTTAATTTTACAGCCTTTGTATAAAAAGGGGCTATTTAAGTTAATGGACTTTTAAAATGGACTAATTGGAGAATGTGAAGTTCACTCTGTAAAGTGGGCAGTGATGTTTTGGACACAGTCTTGGGATTCAAAGAGATGTGTATTCTTCAATGATGGACCTATTACTCATGGCAGACAAAAGTCATCTGCCTCCCTATGGTTCACAATGAGTACACAAAGGTAAAATATTACTTTGCCAAACACATTTGATTGTTGCAAAATTCCTTTCCTCTAATACCTCTATTTTCCTGGAGCAAGTGATAGGAGAAAGTGAGACTAATCAAGTGAAAATGCCTGAGGATTAAAATATCAAGGTGTGTTATCAATTCAAATATTCTTGAATACCTACAACTGCAACTGCCTAAATGAGAAAAATGGGTGGGTTTACTTCTCTCATTCATCAGAGGAATAAATTGCATTATGATGTTGATGTTTTCCTGGAACAGAAAACAAATGATTCTGTGAAAGACATACAGGAAATAAAACTGAGCTCCTGCAAGTCTTCCAGCAACTGCTGTCAAGAGCCGCAAACATCAGCGGTAAATGAATAATCACCAGCGGAGCAGAACAGCCATTAGACATAATGATAGAAAACTCCCTTTCACCCTCGCAGACATCAACCTTGCTGTGCAATTACGAGTTGGCAGAAGAAAACAATTGGCTTTAAAACAAGATAAAGAGCTATGAAAATAACCTAGCTTGTTGCTTCAAGTGGACTGTGAGTGAATTCATCTGCTGTGCTTGGAAAACGAAACGAATGAGGGCATATGCTTTTGAATGCTTCAGAGAAAATTCAATGTAAGGAAAAAATCAAAATATGTTAAATTCTTGCTTCTTAATAAATTGAGCAAGAACTAACCAGAATGACCATCTCTTCTTCAAGTCTTTTGAAGCAGAGCTAGCAAGACCTCTCAAAAGAGGTTTTAGATTATGTCTTTCTTGAGCAGAACAAAGAAATTCAGGGGTGGGGTGTGTATATATGTGACTAGCTGATGAAGAGCATGAACAGGATAGGATAAGGGGGAATGCCAAATCTGTGTCTTCCTCCATGGTATTAAATTGTTATGGTTGGAGTGCTATTGACTTCTTACATGTCACTCATACCAGGGAGAGAAGCCATTTCATGTCCTCTTTGTGGACCAAAATACTTTAAACACTATTTAACCTAGTATTTCATGATGAGGTGTTTTTTTATTTTGTGAAGCAAGCTACCAAAGAAGATGTTATTTGGAGGGAAGGCAGTGAGAGATACTGACTAAAGAAGAAACGATTTTGAAAGAGAGGAAGTGTGATGTGGACAGAGAGCTCTTGATCTGCTTAGTGTCACTGAATTGCGACTGATGTATGATTGCCCTGTGGACACTTTTTTTACTGTATCAATTTGGGAGTTCGAGATGCAGAACTTTAGGATTTGTCTGGTTTCGTCTTTGCCATTGTTCTAAATTTCTGCTGCATTCTAATTTCTACATTCTAAATCCCTCCACACCAAGTGGATAGAAGTATTTAATTGATCACCATCTTTAACTGACTTCAGGTAATTCATGCTGAGAAAACTATAAATCATGTATATCATCACTGAGTAAGAGGACTCAGGGCTCCATATTCTCTGTGCTCTTAGATTTACAAAAGAAGATAAACTTTTAACTGAAGTCCTCCACAGAAATATGAGAGTTTCTGGCATTTTAGAATGGAAGAAAATAAATTACATAGGACCCTTCAGAAAGAGTTTCCGATTTTGGCCATTCCAAGCTGAAATGATGGTACTGGCAGTCCTCTAAGTTTTAATGAAAACTGTAAGGTAATTTGAAATTCCAGAGCTAAAATCTGTCATTATAAAACTCCTGCAGGATAAAAGTTTCCTGAACAATAAATAACAGAGGAAAAACAAGTCTGTGAGCTCTCAGAAGTCAGGCTATTCCATAAATTGCAATGAAAGAGGAGATATTTAAAAAGAAATATTTTGATCCTACTTGATCCTTCTCGTTGATTTTAAGCTGCATGCTAAACTTTCTTAAACAACCCAACAAACAGGTTACCATATTGTAGAGATATAAAACATTTGTTCCATGCTGAAACACAACATACAGGGTTTCAATTCAGAAGTAGTATTTTTCAGCTCAGTTTCAGGAAAAAAAAAAAAGAAAAAGAAAGAAAAAAAAGTTCTGTTCTTGTCTGCTATAGGATGGAAATATTACAAACAAGTCCACTCCCTTAGAATTCAGAGGATTGTACTGTGTTGAAGGTTTAGTTTCAGGTCTATCATAAAATGATGGCTTGACCCAAGATTTTTCAGTCACTATTTGCATAGTTTTACTAATGTAGGACATTTGCACACTTCCCAGGAAGTCAACAAGATAGTGCACATGAATGACGAGAAATACGACACTTGGNGAGCACCCCTTGTGCTACTTGCTCATCCCTTTATATCCATTCAGCCCGACACTAATGGGCCTTTGGACATAGATTAGCCAATCAGGATGGCAGTTTGCCAAGCTTGACCATATTAGGTGAAGCCAGGGCTTTTGTCCCCTTTTCTGTGGCCGCCACCCCCAGCACAGAAGGAGGGGGAACAGGGGAGCATGCCTGGGCAAGCCAGGACATGTACAAGCCCCCCTTGGCCTATTTAGGCCTACCATGACAGTTATGTAAAATGGCTTTTTAGGTAATCACCTTCAGAGTGTCTAAGGATTCAGGGGATTTTACAGTAACCTGAAAAATAGTGTTCAGAAAGAAATGTCAGTATGACACAGATGAGATATATTTTTTTCAGAAAGAAATGTAATAAGTATTTCTGAAGCACCGACTGATAGAGTAAGCTAAAACAAACCAGACCTGTTACAGGCAACTGAGTAAAAAATAAGCATGCCTGAAATTGTTTTATGTGTTGAACTACATCTTTACCTGATGTTTCTGGCTTTGCTAACAAAAAGTTGTTGCCTATCAGGAAAGTGATCATCATCATTTCCATCTCATGCCTAAACAGGACTAAGCACGGTCTCTGCTAAATAGATGCAATAAGAAGCTGACAGAGTTTGCTGACAAATGGTTTTTGAAGCTCTGTCAGTTCTGGTGTGAATGGAATATCTGTGTATCTTGATAACTTCATCTTGAGTATGCAAGATACAAAACTGATTTATGAATTTATAAATTATATACGTGACTTTATATATGTATAATTTCCCAAATTATATATGTGAAACTTCTCAGTGGTGCAGTAAGGACAGTGATTTTTTTTTTCCTGTTTTCTGTGTAGTTTCTCACAGCCTAATGCTTGAAGACTTGATGCAGTAGCTGCTATGGAAGAAAGTAGCTTTCAATTATGCAGGTAGAGCAGTTGAAATCAGTTCTACATGACAAAGTTGTACTTGGCAAAGAGATTTATTTACAGGAGGAGAATCTGGGGGGAAAAATATTTTGTTTATATAGATGTATCATGCAGTCTTTGGCTAAATGAATGTACGCTATTCCTTATCTTAATCCCCTCCCTGCTCCCCATTTCAGGGAGCTGATGTAGCCATAGTAATTACCATAAAATGGAGAGCTGTTCGGTGAGACGAATGAGACTCAAACCCTGTTACTGCTCCAACAATGGAATTCCAGAAATGCAGAGGACAGAGACTCTCAGAAGTCTTCTCAGTAGTCCTTTATTACAGCTTTGATGAATCCCCAGTATTACAGAGCCTGAGAGTCCCACTTAGAGATGAAGCAACTATCAGTCTTAGCGTCCCTTGCGGAAGTAGTCCTGGAGGCCCTTAACAGGAATAGCAGGCAACAGAAATGTAAGTCCCCAGCAGCATCCCTACACCAAAGCCCTAGCTGAAACCCCTAACTGAAACATCTATTGCCTGAAGTACCTGATTTTTAGATACTTACTTATCTTACACCCAAACAGTAAAATCCAACCACATATATAAACTAAAGCATGCTTTGAATGAAAGATGCCAGCACGGCAAGAGGGCTGGCAATGTTTTTGTTTTGTTCTTTGCAACACGTGATTGGTCAGCTAGAGTGTATTTTGCAATTCTGTGTGCCCTGCACATGCAAGCTCTTATCCTGCACAGCAGCTGCTGCAACAATTCCTAAATTAAGCAAACATAAACCAACTATTGTGTTATATAAAAATATCTTTCATGGCATAAATTATTTTTGTCAGGTTGTAGCAGTATAGTGAAATACTCTAGAAAGCATAATTTGGTTATGATTCTTCGCTACTGCCTTTTAGCTGTATTTTAATAGCATGATGAAAAGTGCTTTATTGCCTGACCATGAAAATTGCTTTTCTCTGTTGGTCAGTGTGGCTTATGGTGTTCATTGAAGGAAGTTCTAACACAAGTGCTTGGCTATAAGCATATTAAGGTACTGCTGAATGGGAAAGGAGTTAAACACTTAAACATTTTATTGAACTGAAACCACAGTGTAAACAGGTATTATAAAATGCCATAGATAAGTACACTATACTTAGAAATAAATGTGAAAAGATTAGATGATGTTCATTACACCGGAAAATAAGGAAAGGAATAAAAAGGAAGGATAAAAGAAAAAAAATGAGACAAATTCCTGTTCTCTTCAAGAGATCAGCTTGATCAATGCAAGATCAGATCTAAACTTGCTCATGCTGAAATCATTGTATAGCACACCCTGTTATCAGGGTTTTCTACTGCAGGGATGACAACCAGCTCTCATCTTCCTCTGCTGTTGTAGTCTTTTTCATGTGTTGGTGAAAGTTAAACAGATAAATTAGAAAAGTAATATTTTCTTGGAAAGGTTCCCTTCTTCCTGTTATTTGGGATTCACTGAAGTTTTTCAAAGGACAAGCCATTAATTCACCACACCTTTTTCTGTCAATGGCTGCAGCAAGGTCTTTCCAAGTGAGCACTTGCCTTAGTCAGGTATTGTGGGTAGCTGACCTATCTTTGTTAAGTCTGAAACTGGAAAAACAAACCCACAAATTAACCAGAGAAATAAAGAGAAAAAAGAGGAAAAAGAAAAAAAGGGGAAAAAAAAAAAAGAGTAGAAATAAAACGTGACAGAGAGGATGACACTAAGCCTGAAATTTTCAAAACTAATTGAATTTTAATAGGTGGGATATTCTTGCAATCACTTTGTTTTGTGGGTGCATTGAGGGATGATGCCAGCAGCTCCGAGGAGGAAAACTAATTGCCTGAGGACCTTTTCTCTCAGTACTTGCCTATCAGTGATCACCTCAACCCTTGCCATAGCAAGGTAAGAGAAGGATCTGATCCCTTGTCATTCCCAGCTGATCACAGGGACAGCTATGTCAGTTGCCAATGTATCAAGACAATGCTTTTGGTGCATCAAACATAATTCGCAATTCAAAGACTTTCTCTTCCTATCACTATGTTAACTTGGGTAAGTCCCTGAAGTTCAGTTTTGCCATTGAATTCTCCCTGGATTACCTAAACAAGGGGGAATAATTTTTCTTCTGTTTTGTCTGGAAATGGTTTTTATCATCAATTTTACAGGAGGCACATGCAGGTTGAGCTTAATTGCCCATTGCTTTTCTCATTTTCATTCAACAAAACATTTAAAAGTCTAGCAAAATGTTATAGCATTTGCATGTCCCAACTGTAGAGACTTATGCAGGAACCTACAGAACAAACAAGTAACAAAAGTCCCAGACAGAATCTCTCTTGAGAAATTTGACCAGTCTTCTAATCTTGTGTTACATTTAGAGGTATGTAAGCTCTACACAAAATAGATTTCCTGTGGGCTTTGAGCATGCCTCTCATACTGGAGAAAAAGTGTCTTAATTTCCCTGGCAAATATATAACAATTTCCTTGTTAAATATACATATGTGTATATACACAAACCATATTTTATATACATTTGTATTTATTTTTTTTACGTGTGCTAGTAGATGATATAATTCCTTACTTCATGCAATAATTCCCTTGCTAAAAATACCTTGTAAGTACTTTTATTTTTTCTCTATTCATTTGTTCACACCAGCACAATAACTTGGTCTGTATCACTAAGTTACTAAACTACACTTACTAGACCAGGGCCCAGTGCTCCTTGAGAGCAGATTTGAAACTGTTCCTCTGCTCTCCTAAATCAAAGAAATTTTGAGAAGATCAAAATTTACTTGCTGTTATTTGCTAATTTGTCCAATATAATTTGGCATTAAAAAACCCTGAAACAATATTTCTAAACCTATCTTGCAACAGATCCTTCCTGGTTGATGAGACAGATAGAGAGAACAATTCTGCACATATAGCTTTTAAAGATTCAGATCAAATTTATCTCTTGTGCAAGGCATCTCCTACAATTAATAGTGATGGGTGCGTGTCAGAGCTACCACCTGGGTGCACCAGGCAAAAATGTTGTGGCTGGAAACAAGACTTGTATCCTTTAAAAATTAGAGCTACAGGGTTTTTTTTTTTTTTTGTTTTTTTGGTTTTTTTTTGTTATTTGGTGATCTCACTTTCATGTGTGTTCATTCCCTTTCTTTTCCAAAGCTTGGCTTCAGGATCTCTGGGCTGCAGCAGCAGTGTAACCTGGCACGCTCTCTCTGGTGAGTATTTACATCACCCAGAAACCAAGAGAAAGGTAGTTTGATATTTAAGTTAAAAGCATTACTCATATCAGTGTCTCAGAGACATTTGATAATGAGACATTGGTGCAACGGATGTAAAAATCTTTAGTTTGCTACTGGCATTTAACTTCAGAGGAACAGAGCAGCAGGTGATTTGGTGCTTTCTTTTTTAAACTCCTGCTTTTGTACATGTCAGAGTTCTTGAAAGGAAGGTCTCTTTGGCTTTGATACACTCAGCAACTAGAATGACTCTACTTTCCCCAAATGGGCACCCGGTTTGTCTCACCATTTCGTGGTTCACCACCACATTAAGAACTCATTCTTAGTCCAAGTACTACCAAGTGTCACAGTATCAATTCCTCATGCTAAAGCAGTCATGCCATTTGAAGGTTCCTATTGCTCTCATGATACCTTTAATTTCAGCATGATTTAAATGTGCATTTGGCCTTGTCGATTAGCCGGGCCATGCTGTCGCCCTGGACACCAGCCTGCAAAAGGTGACAGTTTATTCCCAAAGTCTGAAGAGCCCTAATATTATGCTTGGGATCTTTTCTGAAAAACAACGCCTGTTGGTTCCTTTGAAGGTCAGTTTCCCTGAGAGAATGCACATTCCATACATAATACACAATCTTTGTGAAGCAATGGAAGTAGAGTTGCATATTTTGCCCAGAAGTGTACATGAAATTAAAGAACAATGTCACAGTAATTAAGACACCCTGAGGGGGATACATATGTAAAGATGCATTTCTGATGACCTGCTTTTGCAATCTCCGTTTTCCAAAGGAAAGCTCCTAATCAGTGTGTTCCCTCTTCCCTGCATCCTGCTTGAGCCATGAATGAAACAGAGCTTGATCATATGAATTTCTTCAGTTGCTGACCTTAGTATTTGAATGCATCATATACTTGGGGTCATAACAACTGGGCAGAATTGACTGCTGTTGTCATCCTCCATTTACAACCTGGATACTGAAGTAAACGGCAGTTAAGTAAAATTTACCAGAACAGCTAGTAACGATGTAAGGCCTGAGCAACGAGGGCCCCTGGGGACAAGTTTTTCAAGAGTCTTTAGCGCTCTCTACTTGCTACCCCTCCCACTGCTGTGCTGCCCAGCAGCATCACCCCCTCTGGTTGTCTTTCACATACTGCTTTGTTTCCCAGCTGCTGCAAGAATTTCCTTCCTAAATTTGAGCTGTTTGCAAAGGCTGCAGTCTGATAAGTTCATGCAAATTAAAGTGCTTCTGAGACCAGGTAATCCTACCGACTTCAGTAAGAGTAATAGTATTGGACTTCGTATTTTAATAAACAGGGAAAATAATAAATAAAGGAATCAGAAATATATTTTGTATTGCAGCTTGGCTGTGAAACAACTATGCATTTTCTAGTAGTCAATTCACAGTATACTGACTATTAAAACAAATATATCAGATGACAAGATCTGCACACAGGCTCATATTTGCAGGCAATAAATCAAGGCAGGGAGTGAAGAACTGTGCATTACTGTTTCATGAAAACACAATGATTGTGCAGCCTCAGGCTTGCTGTTGCATTAAATCCACAAGTTCTGTAAAAATAAGGCATTTCTTGGTGCCAGAATTCTTTTGGTCTTGTTATTTATTTGCATGGGTGGACAATAAAGGAATGATGAACAGGGAATGATTTGCAAAGAGGAGCCTCATGAAGCTTGGTTGCTCTACTATTTGTATGTGATAGCTCAAGAGCAGAAAACTTTGGTGTCTTGCTTGATTGGCTATATCCAAAATGAAAGACTGGATACAAACTCTGCGACAGAGACTTGAAATAGCTGGAAGAGGAAGGTCTATGTCTTATGTGACCTACTTTTTATAAATCCTCCCTAAGCTTTTTCTATTTCTCACTGCTAGAGCTGGGGTAGTACATGAAGTGGACTCTTCATCACATAATGTATTAGGAAAGAGGTGGGGTCGATGTCTTATTTTTAGCTCATCCTAAACTCAAAAGCTCTTTCTATCTTTTTACAACTAAGTTAAAAATAATAAAGCAAAAGTTAAAGTTTCCATATCCCTTATAGCTGAAGTTTTAAATATTTTACTGAAACTACATGATACCAGTGTTAGACCTTCTGACAAGTGTGAAAAGGCATTGCCAAGGTAGTGGCAGAACTGTATGCTGCAATGTCCTCAAACAACAAAAAGGATTTTGCTTCCCTCCAGACTTGCATGATTGAGTTAAAATTTAATAGGAAATATCTGTCTCATACTTCAAGACACAGATTTTTCATGGCCAACTATGGCTAATGACCACAGTGATCAAGACAAAATTCTATATTGAATATCCATCTATTCTGATGTTCTGCACTGCAGGAAGGGGGACATTTCTCCTTTTAAACTTTTCAGTAGCATGTCAATGTCTCTCATATCTCAGTGTTAGGAGAAAATGTTTTGCTGTTGTTGCTTTCTATTCAGGTAACCCTATAAGAAACTTGGTTTGGCTACATTTTAAGAGCTCTCATCAGGTAGGAATCCTAGCTTTTTATTTCCACAATTGCAACTCCAAAAAGACCTAGTGTTTTAATTTTTAATGCCCATGTAAAATTCAGAGTGCTGTATGCAATCAAAGCCTGTGAATTTATACTCAGTTCAACTATAGCAATTCTCCTTTTTAAAAAAATAACTGTAGGTAAACAGTCAGCATTCAAATGAGAGAAAAATATCTATTTCTTCCAAGTAAAAAGAAAGTGGTTAGCAGGAGGAAATAAGGAGAGAAGGGGGTGAAGAAAGGTTGTTGCATGAAATAGTACTGGCTGAAGATATAGCAGAACTGTTCTTGGACTTTATAGGGTTTAGTTGTTTACCATAAAACTGTTCAGGGCTCAAGTCTGACTATTTCCAGGTCAGTCTCCTGCCTTAGCTACCTTGGGGTGTATTCATGCTCCAGATGGAAGCCTCGGTAACTCTCTCTCAGCATTCTTCTGCAGGATGCAAAATAAGATAGCTTGTGTTTCCCTTTGCAGACCAAGATTAACCATCCAAAGTCAACATCAGCCTCTGGCATGCAATAATGCATCATTACCAGGATTGTTAAACTGCCCATGAAGCTGACAGCAAGATAGTCATATCTCCTGATATTATTCAAAGCTGTCAAAATATTTTTCATTCTAGGAATAAACCATCTGGCTGTACCTCCACTCTCAAAACCAGGGAATGCTAGACCCACTTTGGTGGAAACTGCTTTAGAGGAGATGTGGATGAACTTAACATCTTTGCAATCTTAGGTACTTTCAGTTAACATTTGATCTCGAAACTTCATGAAATTAATTTTACTGCAAGACTTCACAGGAGTGGAGGGTTAGACTGCTATCTTGCTTTTCTAAGGTCACTTAGGCCACTAACATCACACATTAAAACATTATTTTTACATGTCTGGTTAAGAAAAGAACAACTTGGATAATTACTTATTTCCAGGTATAATATATAATAATATGTATAATAACATATATAATATTAACTCCTGCATCTGTTTATGCTTGGAAGATGACAATAGCAACAGGGAGATCTAGAACTAAAAGAAAAATGATAAAGGAAAATCATACTAGAAAATGTAAATCTCATTCCTTCAGGAAAAGGCTTAGATTGCAAATGTAGGTACTATATAAACTGATAAAACTATTTACCATTTAAATGTGCTATTCTCATAATTCTAAATCACCCTGATGTTAACAAAAAAATCACTCAAAAGTCTGTTAAAAATAATGCCAAATTAAATATGTAAAACATATTTTTGAGAATGTGGTTAAGGAGTTTTTTTTGTAGCATCCATCACTTATTTAAAACTCCCGTTAACACCACGGAAATGCATCATATTCTGAGTTGCGTAAGCTCAGTGTGGAATAAAAGACAACAGTGAATACCAATAAGGCTGTTGGAGAAGCCAGTTCATGAACAGTTCTTACATATAAAGCTGGGGTCACATTTTGATAGCACAAACGAGATGATCAGGAAGAAAAGGTTGCCTTTTCAGGCTTAAAGACAGCCATGAGAAGCATTAGGATTTTATTAGAGTTAGAAATATGTCTATGTCTTTTTCCTCTTCATCATTCAATTTTTAGTTCAGTCATTTAGTGGCTTGTGCAAACCTGCCCTCGGTTCTTAAAGGATCTCTGTCTGAAGATGTCTTAACAGCCCAAGGGCTTGCCTTAAATACGTACTTAATACTAAATAAAATTGAAAGAGGGTATTTGCAATCCATCATTTTCATACTTAATGTGTACAAAGCACCACTTAAGGAAAAGGAAGCAAAGGGCTGAAGAGAGATAATGGGCCCATTTGCTACCATTTCACTCCGTTTTACACCTGTACTGACAGTATTATGCTTGCTTGCTCTGCAATATGCCAGAAAGCCACTTCAAAAATATTGGAAAATGCATATTTTTGCTATAAAGATCAGGACAGGAGGCAGGTGACTGCAGAAGCTTAATAGGAATGCAGAAATCAGCATTTCTGTGTTCATGTTCTAAATGAACAGTGCTTGCTTGTGCAGTTGGCAGATTGTGGTCCTGTAGAAAGAAAATTATGCATTTTGGTGTCTTCCATTACAAGAGCAATGTTAAGTAAAGTTTTCTAGTGTTTCATGCACCTTGTTTAGCAATAAATCCACAGCTGTCTGCAAAATGATAGCTGATATGCAAACTGAGGCATCCTTTAGTGTAAGGATAGCACACATCAAAACTGGAAATGGTGAGATCAATCTGCTTGAGTGTGTTCCAGGTCAGAAGATGGGGAAAACTTTAGACCAGTTGAAAGATATCACATAGAAAGCCATTGACAGGGCATTGAAGTGCACACAAATGATTTACTGGGCTTTCAACCCTTGAAGCACTGCCCTCTTTGTTCAAATTAAAGATAGCTTTTCAGGACACGATAGAGATATATTTGTACCTTTTCCATTTTGCACTAAGTAAGACTTCAGGCCATTGCCTTAAACTCTGTAGTTTTTGAACAATGGAATAAGCACTGAGAGAAAATGGGTCCACTATCCCTTTGTTCACAGATGCACCTGAAAAATGCCCAGCCTAACTGGTGTGCAGCTTCAGACATCTGTTCTGCTAGTGTGGAGTAAGGAGAGTTGACTCGGTGAAGAGCTTCGAAAATACAGTCTCTGTTCAGTCCTAGTCATGGTGTACTGTACCAGTTTGGCACTAGTGTTGTATAGCCTTCCTGGGCTAACCCCTACTCCACAACGATCACTTTAGGTTCTTGTTCCTCACAGAACACCTCTTGCACTTTTGTCCCCGTCCAGAAACTTTTTGAGAGTTTCTGACATCCACACTTTCATACTCAAGCTAAACTGATTTCTGATGAGAGCCACTACTTACCATAGCCTTCGTTGGATGCCTCTGTCAAAATCAATAGTATCACTCCCATGGCCAAGGCATTTAAAATCCTTTGAAGACCTAATTCCATCAACTGTCACAGTTCTGACTCACTACTCTTCTTCCCCAACGCCTCACTCCTTCTCAAGCTCACAATGCAGACAGTACAATCAGGCTTTTCTTTGCAGCCCACATACAGCCACACATCCTATTCTTCTGGGATGGATGTCTGGGATATGAAGGGAGCACCTTCAAAATGTAGAAGCTGCATGGAGGTGCATTGGACTCTTGGCATGGGCCTAAATCTAGAGGCGCCTTTGGCAGAAGTGTGGGTGATGCTGCCTGTGGACACTCAGTCTCATTTTGTCAGTGTGTGCATGCATTATATAGGTCTGCTGTGCAAAATCTTGTTCTTGTCCAGCTGGCAAATTTCCCCCTTGCTAAATTCTGCTGCTGGTAGCTACTGGGATTTTCCCTCCTTGTACTGATTTTTTCTGGACTGTGGTCAGTTTTTCTCTCAGGATTTAACTGGTGTCTCAGGGCTAACTGGTGCACTTGCTTGGCAAAATAGAAGAAACTTTTGCTGGCATTGGGACCAATAAATATCTAAAATGTAGGAATGCAAAAACATAAGAAAATTTATTTTCTTCAGAGTTCTATGGAAAAATAAATTAAACTAGGTCCTGTAAGGGCTATAAACTCAGACATGTTCTTGAAGAATTCAGGGTTTCTCTGAGGGTAATTGGGGTCCAAATGTATGATGCAAATCGCAATAATAGCAGATTTAGCTTTCACATTTGAGGGAGGGCAGATGAAACAATTGGATAAAGCAGACAAACTTTTAAGAACGGAGGAAATAGTTCACAAAGGCTGATATGTCCAAAAAGATTGATTGATTTATTTTTTGTTTTGCATCAGTTATTTTACTGAAAGTCACTACCTCACTCCTCAGGCTTTTTCTTGTTGAAGCAATCTCTGTAGGCTTTGGGGGTATCTTGAGAAAACTACCTGTTACAGATTTGGGAAACCAAAGAGTTAAAATCATCCGCTAGGGATGAGAGGAGTCCAGGGGGTGGGCACAGGAAAGTGTAATATTGTTATTCAACCCCATAATTCTGCTATATCTTTATAGGCTGGCAGCAAGGCCAACTCATTGTTCTTTCCTCTCCCTCCTGTCTGCTCTCTCTGGTAGGAGCTGCTTCTCTATGTAACATGTGAGGAATGGACCTGGTTATGGCCTGTGGAGGCCTTGTTTGGGCCTATGGGCAGCAGAGGCACTGGAGGAAGGGGGAGAAGAGGAGCACTGGGCATCGTAGATTAGTTTTGAGTTGGGGGAAGGTTTAAGGGGGCTGCCATATATCCTATATATGCTCTGTAATTTTCCTGTATCTTTCTTTTCAAATATAATTCCGTATTTCTTTCCAATTCATTTGAGAGGGTCTCATCCTGTCCACTGTTTTAAAAACCCCACAACGCTACCCTGTTGATATAACAGTCCTACCTTAATGTTTCACCTAGCCTGGATATTCACAGAATAAAATTGGAGTGCTATCTCCAATTGTTTCCTCCCCCAGTATTGTGTTTGCAATGTGGCCTCAAGTGAACCTTTTAACTTACCTAGGTGTTCTGCCACTGCTTGAGTTTGGAATGGGTTGGATGGGGTTCCATCATTCTAGCTAGCAGTATTGTAGCACTGTAGGAACTTCTTTGGGACGTTGCCAGTGGCAAGAGCTTCTGGACAGAGCCACACGCAGATCAATATGATCCAAGCAATGCCAATTTATTGAATATGAACATTCATTTATATACCCTTCTAACAGACTGTTCTGCCATTACAAAGTGATTGGTCCAAACTGGGACAAGCTGTTGCCCCAAGCAGCTGGCCCGAATTGCCAAAATGCAAACTGTCGTGGCGTTCTATAATTGGTTTGAATTGTTAAGGTGCGAACTGTGAGGGGGGACTAAGCGATTGGTGCATCACTATCTGTTCAGAATGCCCCTTGTTTTGTTTTGAGTCTCCTGTTGTTCAGTTCTCCTGCCGGCTGCCGTAGCTTGTGTCCTTGCCCTTTGGATAACCTTTTCATGTAGACTGTGAAACTTCAGCTTACAATTAGCAGTTAACACAGCTTGGATTGCTCACATGTCCAGATAATACAGAATGTTTCCCTACACAGTATAGCAGCAGTATGATACCAGCCTCAGAGGCAGAAATGAACAGAGATAGTAAAAGGTGAAAACCTATTTGTCAGGTCTAGTTGTTTGACACACCTTGTAGAAATGCCACACTCTAGACTCTAGGTAGCAGATAACAACGACTGTACCCAGTTTGTTTTCTTCCCAAGGCCAATCACTCTCTGCTCTACACTGAAATCCCAGTTCAGTTTTGAAGGTTTACTAACTCATTTGATCCCATGCAATGCCATGTTTTGAGTGACAGTGGTTTGGCATAAAAACAAAGGACTGCTCCTTTTCTTTCTGCGGGCTCCTTCTCTTTCTGCGGGCTCCCCTCACGTACATCTTCCTCACCTGCTGAAAAGGCTGAGAGAAAGAATTGAGTTTCAGGAAGGTGGTAATATCTTTTTACTCTGGAGAGACAACTGTATCTTAGGATTTTATTTCCTGAATGTAACTTTCCAATTATTTGGAAGAGACTACCACTGTACGTGAATAATCTCTTTTCATAAAGCAGTGTCACCTCAGAAAGCATGCCTTCCTGAAGCTATTTATTTTATGTTCCTAATTCTGAAAAAAAAAAAAAAAAAAGGCTCCTAAGGGGAGTATTTCTATGTTGAGGTAAACTTGTAAATTTAAAAAGCAAATAAGGATTGAGTTTGGAATGTAATTGCCAAATGTCCTCTCTAAATCCGGTAGCTTGACACAATCAGGGGCTCTAGGAAGGGAATGATAGTGAGTAGCTGACAATGTTTTAACGTTTATTGTGAATGCAACTGAAGTTTGCATAGAGGTATATTCACCATCTCTGCATGCATATGTATAAATCTGCCTTTCACAACAAGGGATCAAGGTTCTGCCTACTTTTTATACTTAAAGATCTGATATTTTCTGTAATCTTAGTTTTAGTCCTTGTGTTCTGGCTAGGCTCCACTTCAGCTCATCTAACCTGACCAATAGTTTCAGCCACTTCCCCAGGCTCTCTGAATCCCTGGTATAGCGAGACTGCCCATGGCATTGCTCTGCCTTTCAACACCAGCCCAAAGATCAGGATGCTTTATTGGCTGGGAGGAAGATGTGGATATGCAAATGGCCAGAAAGGCACTTTTATCTCAATTTCTTTTTGGCGTTCATCAAGAAACAACCTCTGTCTGAGATAATAACCATGGTGCAGTTAGTGAGGAGGACAGGGGGCAGAGGATATCAAGGATACAGCAAGATGCTAACTGACTTCTGGTTAATAATGTGATAAACAGGAATAGTAATCTGTGGAAATCAGTGGGGTGAATCTACCCTATTGCTGTCAAGAGGAGAATGATTCTTACTCCAAAGGTGTCATTGCTATCATGGACATTGTGAGCAATACAGAGAAACTGATTGGGAGAAAACGTTCGCTGTGTTTGATCTCATCTGTTATTACTTTGTGATTTTGTTTGTGCTACCGAGTCATAGACAAACACCATGGTATTGGGACACTACATGCTCAAAGAATATGTTTTTACAGTTTAATCAATGGGGGTGGGGCTGAGCTCTGGGCTGCTGACATGGTTCCAACATAATTAATTTTTTATCTAATATTTTGTTAAGCAGATTGCGTGTTTTCAGACTTCTCAGCAGCTGCCACCAGTCATGATGATACTACCATCCCAAAGGCTGCAGGTGTTGCCTTGACTAGGTCAGTAAGAAGCCCCACTGCATAAAGGAACCAAGAGGATCTTGGGTTTCAGTTGGAAGCTCAAAATAAACCTGCCTTCAACCCTGCCTTTCTGTGTAAGTGAGAAACCTTTGCAGAGATGTTTTCCTTTTAATTTTCTGTTTGTTCAACTAAAGGTAGACATGATGTGAAAACAGATTTTTTTCTGAAGGGAATTTCCAGTATTTTGAGGGGGTTTTTTGCCATCAGTAATGGATGGAAGAAAGATGATAATAGTGGCTTAAAAATATTTTATTACAAGAGATTAGAAAAACCCTTTTAGGACAAGAAAGTCTCTGATATAAACTTCCGCTATGAACTGACGAGGGAGAAGTGACTGAGATTTGAATGCACTTCTCAATGATGAGTGCATGAGAGACAGAAAATATAACCCTAGGATTCTTCTGTGAAGTTATTTCCTGATTAGGGAAGCCTAGGTAACGCTGGGCAATGTCTTGACAAGCCCTCCCTTGAAATATAGCAGTGTAGGAATTTTGTCTTTTGCTTTCAAGAAAAACTAACTGAAACTAGAAGTAAAAAAGAAAATTTAAAAAAAAAAATCTGTTCAGATAGTGAAAATGAGACAGTCTGCAGGAGACTAGAACATGATTACTGAAATGGGAAAAGAAAGGCTAAGGGGTTGTATAGTATGCTTTTACTGTGTAAATGCAACAAGAAAATATATAGTTGACATAGAGGCTTTTGTTTTCTGTGGTCTCCTGTTTCTGAGCTATTCATGGAACTGTCTGTACTTTAAGAGACTCCCAGAGTGGCAAGAAAACCACTTGGAGACACTCATATCTAGTAGGTAGTTCCCGTTAGCAACTAGTTAGTTCCTTTGTGTTTATCTCCATGTCTTTTGTTCTCCTTTCCCAAGCTGTTGTAAAACCATATTACTGAATTCAAATAATGACGTTTGTTTAGATTATTTTTTGAGACGTTTTCTGGTCTTGTGTCTCACTTCCCTTCTCCTTGTAAGCAGTTTCCATTTATAAAGTGCCTATTTGATTTGGGCAGTTTATCCAAACTAGCCCACAAATACACCTACATCACATGCCCAGACTTTATTTCTGCTGCGAAGCCTACTACCACTTCATGCCTTCTCATATTCATTTGGAATAATCTTCCTCAAGTGTTGCTTTCTTCTGCGGGGGACTAGCTTTAATTTCCAGATCCTCATTCCCATTCTATATATTGCCTTTGGCAACAGTGCATTCATCCTTGTTGAAAATCTGGGTAAATCGTTCCTCTGTTTTTGGGATCACATTATATGATCTTTAGTCTTCAGGACTAGCAGGAAAATGTTGTTTCTTGTTTCCCCCTGCTGTACACTTCCGAAGAACATTTAGGGTTTGGGGTGTTTTGGGGGTTTTGTTTGTTTGTTTGTTTGTGATTTTTGGTTATGGTTTTGCTTTTTGTTTTTTGTGGGTTTTTTTGTTTTGTTTTGTTTTTATCCCTTGCAGGATCTATTGATCCCTTTTTGAAAGTTCTTTTTTTTCCCTTTGTGTGTCCAACTGGATTTACTAATCCATTTCCTTTACTTGTCCAAATTTGCTTTTCTCAAATTAAAATCCTTAGCTAAACACCTACTTCTATTCATTTTTTAAAATTGTAAATATAAGCCAAATGAATTTGTGATCACTATTCAGTTACTTTCTATTATTCTATTCCATTAGCCATTTCTGTTTTAGTGCTCTTTTCACCTGCTGAAATCCTGCAATGTACCATGCAACTGTAAGTGTGATGAAGAAATATGTTGGCTAATATACCCATGAGTACTTTGTTATTACTGATATTGATAGCATTTGTTCTTCAGCCAGTATTTCAGAAAGCCAGTCTTCTCATAATGCTTCATGTGCTTATAGTATTCCTCTCTAAAATGGAATGAGCTCTCAGTCAGACCACTCTGAAAGTGCAACCTCTCCACTTGTATGGAAATTCAACTGAAATCTTGACTGCTGAAACACTTTATCTCCAGAAACACTTGTTCCACTTCCAGTGACCTTAACTACACATCATCCTGTAGTACCAAATGTACAACTTGACTGTACCTCTTATTAAAGCCATAAAACACTGCTTCCTTAAAAACCTGCAGAAGATTTTCTTCTGAGAAAATATTTCATCTGTACAAGAAGGAAATTTCATTCATAACAGATACAAAGTGCTCAATTGATGGAAAACAGACAGCACACTGCCTGGGAGGAGGAGAGTTATGTCAGCACTATCAGGGTCTGGTAGTCTTTGTTAGAATCATAGAATCATAGAATGGTAAGGTTGGAAGGGACCTCAAGGATCATCTAGTTCCAACCCCCTGCCATAGGCAGGGACACCTCCCACTAGTACAGGTTACTCAAGGACTTGTCCAACCTGGCCTTGAACTCACATGTTTGTATTAGGACTCACTGGCCTTGCTGATGCCTTGCTGCGCTATCTGCATTAGGTTTCTCCAAGAGATCGAACATGTTGAACTTCTGCAACATGTTACAATGTAAAAAAAAAATCCAAATTATGCCGTGCTTCTAAACACTGTGAAACTTCACAGTGTTTAACCGACAGCATCATAATTCAGTTTATAATTCTAGCAGTGCTGCTATCCACGGTAGGCTTAAAAATAGCAGGCTGGTTAATGACCTTTTAAATGAGCAAGTCCTGGCAGATCTGTCTACATCTGTCTCTGTGAGCTTTACAGAGAGTCGTTCGGGAGGAAGAGTTCATGCAGAGCCCAGGCCTGGGCTGAACCTTGGCCATCCACCTTAGCTATCCACTGCCTTGGCCATCGGTGGCGGATATATGCAGCCACAAATTTAAGCCAGATACATCACTTATGCCTTGGTTGGTTTAACTTCCCCATGGGCATTTAATTGTGGAACTGGAGATGGCATAGGTAACTTAAAACAGAAGAGCAAATGACTAATTTCTCAGCAAATACTTCACAGTTGAGTCGATGTTTTAAAAGCATGACTATAAAAAAAGGGCACAGAATCAGATTACTTGAAAGGTTGATGAATGTATCTGCATTTAAGATAATTCTGACAGGATGTTTTTTAGGAATGTAATCAATTCTAAAGAAACTTAAAGTATTTTGAGAAGCCCTTTCAGCACAGTGTTCAAAGTTCCTGTTCTCTGTTTTTATCAAGGTGACAAATTAGAATTCTGTAAGTTAGAAAGCCCAGACAACTAATTTTAGGCTTGTGAAAGCTGCTAAATTTTCCCATGCTAAAGATAGGTTTTGAAACAAACTTCATTCATTTTAGGATAGGAAAAGCTAAATATGCTGCAAAACTTCAGAGCAGGATGATAGAAACCCAGTAAAACTCTATGCCCACAAGGAGAATTTTGTCATTTTGTTCAATAAAAAAGCTCAATTAAGCAAATTTTACAATTACCAAGGTGTGTCCCAAAATGTGTCCCATCTTTATGTGGCGGAAAGATCGGAACGTCTTGTGGCTAGGAGAATAAGACAAACCTTACCAGCCTGGCATTCAATGATTCTATGATTCTTTATTTCCTTGTAATTTTTACACTGAGAATGTATTTTCCAAGAAAGAAAATGTATCTGAGACTATAGAGTGAAGTAAGTATCATGCAACAATATTATTGTTAAAATACAGTAACTTCAGATATATTTCCATGAGAGGTAGAAAGGAAATATGGGTTCATTAGGGCTAGCATTAGTCTTTTTCTTCTGGCTCTTACTGTGGAAGGTCATGCTGGCTGCTGTGTTAACAAATTCTAACCATGCTTCTCAGTTGTGATTCTGAAACAAACCTGTGTTGTTACAGCCTCTCTCAAGAGCATTCGGATGCCTCAGGGAAAACTTCTACCTCTCCTAATAGCTTATATCTCAGAAACATCTGCAAGAGCTTTCCATGACAAGAAAAGTTAAAGAAGTCACTGTGTTGCAACCTTTCTTGCTTCCTGTTTAGCATGCTTTGAAGATCATGTGGGATAAATGCCATTTGATTATTTTAAGGTTCAGTTTCAAATAGAGATTGAAGGACAATTTGAGAGCTGAAAGTAATTACTGAGAGCGGCTCACATTTACTTCTGGACACCAGCTTGAAGCCCTTAGTGCTGACTTCAAATAGGTTAAACCTTTCCCAGAGGCCAGTGAGCTGCTTGAAGATTGGATTTTTTTTTTTTTTAATGAAAAAAAGCTAGCAATAAAAGGTAGATGTAGTGGAGGGAACTTAATTAAAACACATATTGTAAATAGTTGCAACAGCAGAGAAAGGACTCCTCTCTCATCAGCATCACTGTGTTGGCTTATAACATTAAACCAAAAATCAAACCACAGTTTCGCTGCAAACTTGTCACTTTTCATTAGGTGATAGGATGGTTTGCTGTGTCACTTATTTTGTCATTGTAACACAGTATCACAGTATCACTAAGGTTGGAAGAGACCTCAAAGATCATCAAGTCCAACCCATTACCACAGACCTCAAGACTAGACCATGGCACCAAGTGCCACATCCAA